>JAQFZC010002361.1:0-23507 GCA_034695205.1 Dicyrtoma fusca | reverse complement strand
ACATCTGGCCTCTGCCAATTTCTGGCGGGCCGACTGATTTGGTCAGTTATTGTGATCTGCTCACTCCTTCCTTTACATGCTATATCACGCACGTGTAAGCACCAACACCTCAAAGACGCATCAAAAGAATTTGTGTTTTGAACAATTTCAAACTGTGTGTAATAGCATGTAGTTTTTTGATAAATATTTAACCCATTTAAAACCGTGGAAAGAGTGCTTTACAAAAGTGCTTCTTCTAGAAATCAACTTTTTCCAAACTGTCAAAACTAGAAATAACATTTTCAACAGCATTCAAAACCAGTAAATATGACTTTCAAAAAAGGTCAAAACAAGAAACTAAAACTTTCAAAACAATCTAAAACAAGATATTAACACTTTCAAAAAGATGTAAAACTAGAAATTGAAGCTTTCAAGAAGGTCAAAACAAGATATTAATATACTTTCAAAAAGATGTAAAACTAGATATAGTACCGTTTCGAAAAGGTTAAAAAAGTGTTTTGCACCTTTGCAAAATGTGTAAAACAGCAATTGGCGCTTTTTGAAAATATGTAACGTAGGATTTTTCTTCTTTTTCTTACAATTAATCATTTCTAAAGTGATGAACTTTTACTCTATGTAATTATGTATAGCAATTCTACTTTGAAATATAAGCAAAAGGAAGGTATACAAATGTTTTATTTAAGGGTGTAAAACGCAATTGTGCACATTCTTGTAAAAGGTGCAAGCAAAATGTGGTTGTGCATATTTCGCAGAAGATATAAAATGCGACTTTGCAGATTAAAAAGGTGAAAACTGCATTGTGGCAAAATTTGAGAATATGTGTAAAATGAATTTTCACAATGACAAGGGGCAAAGCGTGCTTTTACACAAAGTTTTGAATTGGGCACAATACGTTTTTTGACGCTGCTTTGAAGCGTTTTTGCTTACAGTTGCTAGATATGGCATTACATAAAAAATAGAGACTAGTCGTTTTGCATCTATGGTAACGGTATGATTGTTTTTAAGTAGGTACCTACATACATAGGATGGGAGTGGCAGTGCAACAGTTACAGTTAAATCGGCATAACATAGGTTTCATGAAATCACAAAGTTTTCATGTAAATATTTCATGGAAACGGGACCAACTTTATAAAGTCTACATCAAGTAGATTCCAAAATTCCAAGTCGACGTCAAAACTTGGACAAAAACTTGTACATTCCATATTCTATGCCGCTCACTCCATGATTGTAGAAGACTATTGGACGAGGGCTTGGCAAGTGGAGAGTGTACATGTGGCAAATAGTTTGAGTGTATTTTCAAGGAAAGTTTGGGAAAGTAAAAGAGAAAATGAAATACGTGGAGACTCCGGAAGCTGAGCGTCCGTCTAAATTTCCTCAGCGGATTGCCTTAAGGCTCAAACAGGAACTCATTCACTCGAGCCCAACACTCCCTTTCACCTTCCTACCGTCAACGACACACTCTTCACTCGCCTCTCATCCGAACGAGGGGGCGTCCATAAATTACCTTTCCAAAGTGGCTCATCTGTGGAGGAGTACATTTCCATTTAAGCTAATTTGTAGACATTTCAAACTCAGAATTATATAGGGAGTGAATGGGATTGAAGGCCTCAAGTATTTAGAGAGGTTCAAAAATAATGTATGGATAGCCCTGAAGTGCCGTTAATAACTATACTGTGTAGCAGTGTAGATATAGGGACATTTCATTATTAGGGGCTTTTAGTCTACTTCGTTACACTTTTGAAGAATTGCAAAGGAAAACATAGGAAAAACCACGCAAGGATTAATGAGCAGGTAATAATTGAGGAGCCCTTTCTGTATAATGTATATAGCTTCACTGCGTAACCTATTCGAAATTGGGGGACCATGGAAAGAATGCTTTACAAAAGTGTTTAGTTCCATAAATGTACTCTTTCAAAACGGTCAAAACTAGTCAAATGGCTTTTTTCAAAGCAATCAAAACTAGTAAACAACACTTTTTCAAAACGGTTAAAACTAGTAAATAACACTTTTAATTAAAACAGTCAAAACTAGTAAATAACACTTTTTCAAAACGGTCAAAACTAGTAAATGACACTTTTTAAAAAAGGTCAAAACTAGTAAATAACACTTTTTAAAACAGTCAAAACTAGTGAATAACACTTTTTCAAGACAATTAAAACTAGTAAATGACTTTTCAAACCAGTCAAAACTAGTAAATAACACTTTTTCAAAACAGTCAAAGCTAGTAAATAACACTTTTTCAAAACGGTCAAAACTAGTAAATGACACTTTTTCAAATAGGTCAAAACTAGTAAATAACACTTTTTCAAAAAGGTCAAAACTAGTAAATAACACTTTTTCAAAATGGTAGAAACTAGAAATCACGATTTTCAAAAGCATTTAAAACTAAATATATTACCGTTTCGTAAAGGTTAACTGCATCTAAGTATATTAGAACCACTGGCCTGCATTTTAGAATATATTTACACATCTTCATGGGCATGGATAGATGCAATGTTATGTTATGTAAATTGGGAGATCGCAACTTTTGGTGAAATCCAATTTGCTTTTAATATCCGTCCTACCTTTACCTCACACATAGCCGCTTAGCTCGCACACTTCCACTACCATGTGCTCCCACGGAGCTGAACTACGAGGCTGTGCTCTGGGACCTTCAAAATCGTTAAATTGGCTTCCAATGAAAAAAACTGATTAGATACATACATTCTAAAACAAATCCCACCGTTTCCCTCATACAAAAACATTCCTTACAACATCGTTTCAAAGCCTCGTAAAGTCATTTATATACCTGCTAAAAATGACGAAGCCCATTTCTATTGCGAGTGCAAAAAATAGTCAAATTTGATGACCGTTATACTCGTATTCAGATAGATGGTTATAGCAAATAGAACGCAATAAAGGCCTAAGAAGCTCCGTTGTGAATCTTTTCGAACCGTTTTGGAGTAATTGTTACATTTATTTTTATTGGAATTTTAAACCAACGTTTCACGAGTCACGAGGGACCAGGACTAGGACCATTTATGTATTAAAAAAACTGCCTGAATATGTTCAGTCCTTTTGAGAATGACAAAAGACCTTGAGTCGTACAGTTTTTTTCCTTCCTCCCTTTGACATTTATGTACTGATAACCTGAAAATATTGCAAACGCTTCAAATTTTACTCAGTGTAATGCAATGTTGCTGAATAATTCCGTTCTGTCGTAATTTTATTTGAATTCATAATCCTGAATTGTTCTGTAGTAGCCTCTCCCTTCTGGCATGGGTTCAGTATGCAACTATGTATTGGCGTGTTCCTACATTCTGTTCAGAGAAAATAAATTGTTACTGCTGCTATTATTTTAGGTTTCAGTAGAAAGTATTGGCAACAGTCACCTTGTACTGGTCCTACATATGAGCAAGCGTATGCAAGGAACTCCTGCAAGTACGTTTTTGTTCAATTCAAGTCTTTATAATTGCGAAGAATGATACTAACCTTTTCGAAACGGTAATATATTTAGTTTTGAATGTTTTTGAAAATAGTGATCTCTAGTTTTGACCATTTTGAAAATGGTAATTTTTAGTTTTTCGACTTTTTGAAAGTGTTATTTACTAGTTTTGACCGTTTTGAAAAAGTGCTATTTACTAGTTTTGACCTTTTTGAAAGTGTTACTTACTAGTTTTGACCTTTTTGAAAAAGTGTTGTTTACTAGTTTTGACCATTTTGAAAAGTGTTATTCACTAGTTTTGACCATTTTGAAAGAGTACATTTATGGCATTAAACACTTTTGTAAAGCATTCTTTCCATGGCTTCCCAGTGTCGAATAGGTTAAAAAACAGTATATGTAATACAATATTTGAGGCTCCAAAGAGGGCGAAACAAGGGGCTGACACCTTAAGAAAGCACAATTTGGATTAATAACATCAGAATTAGTTATAATTTATACAAAACTTATTGTTAAATCAGCAAACAAGTAAATCTAAGCTTTCAAAATTTGTTAAGCATGCCATTTTGTAGATGTATCTTCACTTGTGCATAGCTCTGTATATAGCTGAAGCGACAAAGAATGGAATCACTCGACCCTCAGGATACCTTACATGTGAATGAGGCCGGTGTCCATGAAGAAAAACAGATAGACAGACTATAATGAAGGATGGCTGTACATAAATACAAGGAAAGATGATAAAATTGTTGGGTTGTTTGGGAAAGATGAAAGCACAGAGTTGAAGGAGAACATGAGTAAGATGCAAAAGCCATTCATGCTCATGATTTATTGATGGGACTTAATTTTATTTGACTTGACTACACGTTCCACAAGCCTTCTCCCTCCCTGCAAGATGTTACACGCTCACCAAACGAAAAGAGCCCACAAGCTCAGACTTGCTCCTGTACACATAATTATTAGATACACTGTAATCGTCAGGAGCCTCTCAGTTTTCATTAAAAAATTCGATTGGACCTCTTCTTGAGCTCTGTAAGAATTTCAAAAGAAGATTTTTCAAACATTTTTTTACAACATGAATAGCTCCCCGATTTTTAGGGAAGTTTCATTATTTTTTGAAAATGGAATCACATCAGAATTTGGCTCTATGTAAACCTTGTGCAATTTTTGAAATATATTAGCTAGCTATGACGCAATTTTTGCAAGGTCCCTTAGAAGATTGCTGGCTATACTATACAGGGATACTATTGTCTATAAACCTACCACAAGCCTAGATCCATAAAAGTATAAATAACTCAAAAGTCTCGGTATTATGACTGTCCATATTTTGATGCTTCTGCCTTTACTACACTAGTACTATAGTACCATACATTTGTAAAATTATATGAGCTTCCCGCCTTATTTGTAGGCTATACTATACATATACTACTATATGAGCTCCCTATACCCATACTACTTGAGTCTAAATGAGGCCCGGATGCTCGTCAATAACAAGTGAGCCGAAATTACCCCCGCATTGTTTATCTCCTTATGAATTCAGTGAGTGAATTTGGCCGACAACTCAAGCTCCTCTCCGCTCTCAGTAGCAAGGAAGCTGAAAGCTTTCGCTTCTTGAATTTTTCAACTTTTTAACCTTTTGAGTCGTTGAGCTTTCGACTTTCGACTTTCGAGTAATAACCATTTAACAAGGAAACATTGACATGTGGAGCTTAGGAGCTTCCGACTATAATAGAATAGCCCTGGCATATTCTAGGGTTAAAATTCAAATTCTACCCTCTCAAATTCAGGTTTGACACAGAACTTGAAAATTATGCTAAACAATATGACAAAAAATCATCACTAAACTTGCTACAAATAGTTTGTCTTATAAATATTTGAATTTAAACCCGGAAATTCATCCCCACATACGTTTCCTCAGTGAATTATGTACATATGTGTGTTACATACAGTACAGTTGAATTATTTTTTACTCCCAATCTACCAGCATTGTAGTTTAATTTTAAAACATTTGTGTACTTTTGTACCCATGCACTTCCATGTAATGTTTTTTCATGTCTCAGTGCGTAGCCAGTGACTCGAGTGATATGAAAATGACCGAAACATTTCCTATGCCATGTCAGTAATTTAATACGCAACTTTACACAAAATGGTAAACAGGAAATTGTAGACCGTACAATTTATTATACACTTTTTGCCCCACACACACTCATGCACAAGTATCTACGTATCTGTAGAAAGCCCGCTGTTCAATAATGTAAGCACATTTTTTAAAAAATGAAGGGAAAAGCATTGCAAAAGGCAAAAACCAAACCAATCAAGCGAGTGTAAAGTGAACCCAAGTATGTATATAGTATACAGCCATGTCCACCTCTATGACCTGACCGTGTTTGCCCACAGTCACCATAGTGTAGAATAGGGCCCTTTCACTTATTACGTTGTTGATTTATTATTAAATAATACTTTATTCAACGTTTTAACCTTTTCGAAACGGTAATATACTTTGTTTTCAATGTTTTTAAAAACGGTAATTTCTAGTTTTCTGACACTTTGAAAGTGTTATTTACTAAATTTGACCGTTTTGAAGAAGTGTTGTTTACTAGTTTTGACCGTTTTGAAAAAGTGTTATTTACTAGTTTTGCCCGTTTTGAAAAAGTGTTATTTACTAGTTTTGACCTTTTTGAAAAAGTGTTATTTACTAGTTTTGACCTTTTTGAAGAAGTGTTGTTTACTAGTTTTGGCCGTTTTGAAAAAGTGTTATTTACTAGTTTTGCCCGTTTTGAAAAAGTGTTAATTACTAGTTTTGCCCGTTTTGAAAAAGTGTTGTTTACTAGTGTTGACCGTTTTGAAAAAGTGCTATTTACTAGTTTTGACCTTTTTGAAAAAGTGTTATTTACTAGTATTTACCGTTTTGAAAAAGTGTTATTTATAGAATTGAACACTTTTGTAAAGCATTCTTTCCATGGTTCCCTAGTTGCGAATAGGTTAAAAAAAAGTCTGTATTTTTTAACTGAAGCATCTTATTGGCGAGGCCCCTACCAACCTTTGAGTGGGTCTACAGAAAATAGTGTGTACATTTATCTTTTTTTTCCTCTTCCTTGCATCTTTTTCGACATTTTCCATGCTGCGTTTTGCATGTGCATGTGTCCATAGTTTAGTTAGTTGACGTAATGGAAATTTATTGTCTGTACGTATGAATCACATTTGAATAATTATGCATCCTCGTTTTTTTCCCCCCATTTTTTTTCTTCTTCTTCTCTGACTAGTGAGTACTGTAGTATACGCACCATAGTTTTTCTGTCTTTGTGTGTGTAGATCTGTCGGTCTGTAGAATTGAAGAAAATGTAAAAATGCTTCAATTTTCCACTTGAATTATTCAACATACATGATTCACATCACGTAATTTTTTTCCGTTTTTTTTTCTATACTTCTTCTTCCTCCTTCTCTCTTTCCTCTCATCATTACATTGATATTCTATTCTGACTTTTCTCTCGTCTTAAAGTCTTGACAATTTTTTTTCCCTTGGAAATTCTGGAAGATCAAATATTGACAAATTGAGATTATTATTAGGGTAGGGATGAGGGGCTATATGACTAGGCTCTCTCACAAAAGGATGGATACTTAGCATAGCATTAGTCAAAAGTTAAAGCTGTCTTGTATCCATCGTAGAATTTTTTTTGCCTCCTTAGTTTTGTCTATTTTTTTTGACACTATGTATGTATGTGTAGTAGAAGTATTTGGCCGCTCTATAGACATAAAAAATAAAACCGAAATAGAAATTGAATTGACAGTTACATTTACATATTTAACATTCATTTCATAATCTAAGGGTCTACGCGTATTGCTTTCCAAATTCTTGGGCGAATTCTCACTTGATTCTTTAAAACTATCAAGAATCATATTAGGCTTAGGCATGTACGTATGTAGGGAGCTACATTTATTATTGAACTCGGGGGGGGGGGGGGTTTGTAAATATTACTATTATAGATTATTATTGTTGAAAAAAGGCCCTTTGTGCTCCCCAAAAATGTGACAATTTGAAAAATGCTATACCGATCCTAGTTGTCAAGCCTAGTTGTAAGAATTCCCAGAATTTATTCGTTTTCATAGCGTTTTAACCTTTTCGAAACAGCAATATATCTAGTTTTACACCTTTTGGAATATGTTGATTTCTAGTTTTGACCCTTTAAAAAAAACTAATTTCTAGTTGTGACCGTTTTAAAAAAAGCTAATTTCTAGTTTAGCACCTTTTTGAAAATGCTAATTTCTAGTTTAGCCTCTTTTTGAAAATGCTAATTTCTAGTTTAGCCCCTTTTTTAAAATGCTAATTTCTAGTTTAGCCCCTTTTTTAAAATGCTAATTTCTAGTTAAGCACCTTTTTGAAAGTGTTGTTTGCTAGTTTTGACCTTTTTGAAAGTATTGTTTGCTAGTTTTGACCTTTTTGAAAGTGTTGTTTGCTAGTTTTGACCTTTTTGAAAGTGGCAATTTCTAGTTTAACACCTTTCTGAAAGTGTTGTTTGCTAGTTTTGACCTTTTAAAAAGTGTTATTTCTAGTTCGACACCTTTTCGAAAATGTTCATTTCTAATCTTACACCTTTTCAAAGTGTTAAATTGCAGCAGATATAAACAGTAGTCAACTTTATGGCTTACCAGTTGCGAACAGGTTATAATTTTTAGATTTTTACGCTTTTGAAATCGCTTTTAAAGAGTTCAAAAGCGTAATATTTACATTATAAATTGAGGAAAGAAGGAGGTTTGCCGACATTGCAAAATAGCTTCCCAAGCCACTACCAAGAAGTTTTGCGTGCTGTCATAAGCGAAATGCCCCCAAGTGTACACACAAGGCTGCCGAATTACTTCACGTGGGCGACGAGTAGTTTGGCTTTAGTTTAGTTATTAGTTTAGTTTATTCTCCAAGTTATCCAGCTTGCGTTGTAGTTTTGAGTATTTGAGTATTTTCACCTTCTCCCTGAGTGACGAAGAAAAGGAGGAAAACATGTTTCAGTTAACTTGCTCTTGAAAATCCAATTAATGGTTCGTTTGCCTCAAGGAATGAAGTTGATGCTTATTTATAATATGGATTGAGTGTACGGAGGAGGTATAGACATCTGTCAATAATTCACACGACGCACGAATGTCTTTTTGCATCTGCCTTTCCCTTTCCCTTCCACCATTCCGGCCACCAAAACTTTCTTCCTTCAAAAAGTTTTATTGTCATCAAAAGTATTGTCTCAATTTGGAGACTTTGCCCTTCGCTCTACGCACTCCCAAGGAATTCCAAGTTCATTTCGCACTCTCATTTTCTAGAAGCTTCACGCACACACAAACTTACAGATATACCCGGAGATCATCCTATATTACGTATGAATCCCGACTGGCCTTCGCTGTAGCAATTGAGCCCAGACTAAAGGGGCTATGTTCATTTTTTAAGCATTAAAAAGTTGTATCTATATACATAGTTCATTCCAGGATTTCAAAACGTGCAAAACGTGATTTTCTTCTTGTGTTGAAAGTGTGTTCAAACTACGTCATGAGTTTTCGGTTAAAATAAATTCTATAGTATCTATTATATCATCTTAATCTTTAGCATTTTCGAAACGGTACTATATCTAGTTTTTCAACTTGTTGAAAGTGTTAATTTCTAGTTTTGACTTTTTTTAAATTGTTCATTTCTAGTTTTGAATGATTTCGAAAATGTTAATTTCTAGTTTTGACCTTTTTAAAATTGTTCATTTCTAGTTTTGAATGATTACGAAAATGTTAATTTCTAGTTTTGACCTTTTTGAAAGTTTTGTTTTGTAGTTTTGAATGATTTCGAAAATGTTAATTTCTAGTTTTTACCTTTTTCAAAGTGCTTATTTTTAGTTTTCCTTGTTTTTGAAAACGTCAGTTTCTAGTTTGACCGTTTCTAAACAGTTAATTTGTAGTCGAAACAATTTTGTAAAAAATTGTTTCCATGGTTTCCCAGTTCCGAGTAGGTTAAATGAAAACGCATGATTTCAAAATGGGCACATACATACATAGGTAATCCTACATGAATCTTTGAAAATGTATATACATAGCTCGTTATGCATATTGCTATAGAAATAAACTGATCAAAATACTTTTTGGGCGTGCGGTGATATGACATATGACACACTCAGGCCAGAGCGAGAGGCCCGTGGCATGTGGCTTCGTTTCGTTCTTTCGCATGCTTTTACTTGTTTGTATCCGTAGAAATCTGTGGCGTAGGGAGCCTTGCACCAATGATGTTGAGAAATCTATTAAAAATTCATTCTTTTCGTGGTCCTTTATTTTTGTAGACTTTGGCAAATGACGTCCATTCGTACATTCAATTTGTTTTTTAAATTGTTGCAACTTGCATAGTTTGTGTTTTAAAAAATGGTCGAGCAATCGTATTTTGTACTTTCTACTGCGTACTTGTGATTTATAATTACTGGAGTTGAGAACTAAATGTTGGAAATGGATTAATTTTAAAGCGATATGCGATGCAGCGTAGTTTCAATTGAAACGGGACTACGTAGTATCTAAAATGCTCTCCCCAGAGGCCGAGGGAGTAGTGGAAGGATTACGGGTTGACTCTACAGTGAACTGAAGCAACATGACTATTCAAAAGTTAATTTCCTATCCGAATGATTTATGGTGATAAAAGTGAGTTGATGGAATTACGTGTGATTTTCACACAATCAAACTTTCCCTACTCGTCTCCAAATTCCGATTTCACACCCGCTCTCGTCTCCATTCTGTAAAAGATACAGCATTGATACTCGTCCGCTTTGGTTGGAGATTGGAGATGGAGACGGAGCCCGTAAAATGCACGGCGGCCATCACCGGAAACCTCCTCACTTGATAACACTCAACCCGAAAAACTAATCGTAAATTTTGTAATTCCTAATTTAGAAGTTCCCACTTAAAACTTTTGCCATTATTGCAGAGCTATAATCTATAAATCTATATTTTTTAAATTAAGTGATTTCCAATTTACAACTTTTAAATGCATTTTGCTTGCCTCTAGTAGTTTTGATTTATTTTCTTCATGAAATTTTTACGCCATCAAATCAAAACATTTCTCGACTCGTTTAGCTTTCAAAATAGGTTATTCATTTTTATCCCAAGGGCCCTTTTGCTTCGAAAAAAAAATGTAATCACAATAAAATCTTCGGAAATAGAGGCAAATAATTTAATTGTTTTAAATTTAAAATCTTCCCTTTTGAAAAATCGATTTTGAAAAGGACAAAGAATCTTGCTGTACAATTTTATTTGGAACAAAACCCGATAATTGTGTCTGCTGTACTTCAATTTATTTCTTAAAGACACGGAAATCTTAACGATGGACCCTAGAACAACATAATTGTAGTTCCTTCCTGCTCGTATATAGCACAATGTTGTTCATAGAGTTGTTCAGTGAGTGAACGAGAGTATACGAGTGTACAAGTAAACCCCATTAGGAATTCAAATCACAATAGAAAATGAAGCAGTGACACATAAATCTTTTGATTCTGCTGCTAAAACAGTGGCTTTCTTCCCTTTGGCTTTCCCTTCAACAGCTCATCACGACTCCCTTGGACCAAGTTTCTGTGGAGAAAATCTCGCAAATACACTTTCGACTCCCTTCTGAGCTCCAATCCCACATCCAGCTTCCTCTCTAATTCTTGCTATAGATTTCTGCCAACATCTACTGTCTTCCCATCATCTTATTGACTTCTCGATTCTTCCCCCAAGCTTCTACTTCTCTTCAATTTCTACCGCAGATGTCGGACTGTCCGTCACAGAAATCGTTCTAAAATTAAATTATGCTTTTAAGATATTTATAATCGAGTAAACAGTATTTTATTTACAATATTTATGTAGCGATCCTAAGGTGGCTACGCACTTTTTGAGGTAATAAATGAGCTGCCCCAATATCTGACTACGACGAGGGCATGAACTGAGAATTGCCTTTTGACTCAACTCGCCACTCCGTCTCACTTTCTCTCTACACACGCATTCCCGTTTTTGTCCCCATTGTAGACCTGAGCCTTATGTACACAATATATTTGATGTATCACCCTCGCGTCATTGGGGTGCACTTGGGGCCGAGTTTACTCGTGCATGCCCAGTAAGAGCCATATAGTGTGTGGTACTATAAGGACTAATTAAGAGGAGATAAGATAATTACGAAGGACAATGTAATTTAATTCGTGTGCCTTGGAGACTAAGACGGTATCTCAGGACCTGAGGCAACTCGTGTGTCGTGTGTGTCGCATGCCATCCCGTCTCGTGTCATTTCCTCCGTCCAAAGAATTAAATCTATAAATATAGTCGAGTTTGAGTAGGGGCGGGCTCCTCTCACTTATTATGTAAGTGGCAGTTACACCACAGTTATTACTAAAAGAAAATTTATGTCACTAACACATTTTTGCTCATTTTGAAGGAGTAATTGTAAGGATTTGCAACTTTTGAACACACAACAATGATAGTTCTTGCTCTCAATTGAGATGGATTTATTGTGTTTGACAATTTTTCAAAATTGCTTGCTTTCAAAACGTAATATTTGCAAGGCTCTAATACCTTTCTGTTTTGTGTACCGTTGTACGTAATAGTCTACGCTGAACGCACGTACAGACGTCAGTCACCATGTCATACCGCACAGACTGAAATTTGATCGATAGTTTTCCACGTGTTCAGATAAGGGACAGGCTGGCAGGAAGATAGACAGTATCCATGAATGTAAGTGCTTATCAGATTCCGGCATTTGGGCTCTGAAATTATGAAATTACAATCAAAATTAGGAATTAAAACGACAATTTACCTGCTCGGAAAATTAATAGTGTGAGATACAGGCGAGCATTGAACATGTCAATTGCGCCTATTAAAACATACACACAAGCTCGCCCATCTTGGGAATTACCATAGGCATTAATTCACCATGTAAATGAGTGTCCTGAGGCCCTTTAACGAAATATGTTGGATGTCCGGATTCCGGATTGAAAGGAATTAAAAGACATTTGATAAATTTGAAATTTCCAAAATCCAAAATTATCCAAACCCAAAGCAAAGCAATCCTTCTCAGGACACTTGGTCTGTACTAGGATATCTCAGAATGATAAATTCTAGGACATTTATTACCGTCTCATCTTCACCTGAGGGGAAGAACCCGGTCGCTGGATGCTCCAAGTTCTATGCATGCTTCCACATCCCACGCATATGCTAGATAAAGGAACAAAATGATGCATTCAAGGCTATTTGGAATTGTTTTAAAACATACAAAATCGCATTTTACAAATGTTTCCAAAATTTTCGAAAATGTGAACAAAACGCTTTGAACATTGTTTTTTTTTAGAGAAATCAGATAATGTGTTTTGTAGTTTTGTGGCACTTAAAAACGTTGCGTTGGTCACAAGCGGTTGGCTTTCTTTTAACAACGATTGGAAATGAGTGATTTTGCCTTTCAGTCTAGGAAATAAAATATATAGTAGGAAAATCATAATCCGGCATCGGGAAATCTGACTTATCTGACTGTAAAGCAGTGAAGGATGACACGTCAAGACACGTCAATTGGGAGAAAGTCCTACTTTGCTCAAATCTTTCCCTCAACTTCCCATTGCAACAACGCATTGCCTTTTGCCTTGCCAAAATGTGAGCCACTCAGCTATCTGCAGACTCCATTTTTTTTGCCTACTTTAGCTTTCCTTCCGTGAGCTGCTCCAATGGCTTGACATGCAGTGGGAGAGCAGGCTGAATGGGGAACGGTCTACATTTGACATGAAGATAGACGCAGTATCCTACTTTGACACGTGCTTCATATTTATTTCGCGCTCACATCTCACACACATAAATCTAAGAGTAAGCTGTGCTGACTGGCCTAATCATTGTATACCATTTGATCCCATGCATTAAAGTCTAGCATATGTATGTATATAAGCCTAGTTAAACATTGAGCAAATAGTAAAGCCACATATAACTAAAGTTATAACAATTGCTTGGACAATTGCATACTTATGTGTCAAAGGAGGTGCAAAGTATGATTTTGATTTGCTTTTAGTTCATTTTCAAATACGTTACATTTTTAAATTTACACTTTTTTAAATTGCGATTCATGCATTCAGTATTTTAAAAAAGGAGAAAGCTTACAACATGCTCTTTCAAAAAAAGAATTACATTATTTTACATTTAATACACAAGGAATACTAGAGATTAGTGTCAAGTCTCTAGAAAGCATTTCCAGGAAGTTCGCAACGATTGCAGTGCTTCATGGAAGGCTTTGAAGTTTTCAATTACGACGCATGTGATTTTTGTGAAATAAATATCAGGGATTAAATAAATTAGCATACGTGCTCAAATTGCTACTTTTTTCCCATTATGGATGACACGTTACTCAAATTGTGCATTCGTAATTACATTAAATCTGTTACACAACTTGCTTTCGTATTTCTGGCCTGGTGAAAGTAGATGCTTTTTAGTAGAAATGTCCATGTATTTTATTCTCTGTGAAATTGAGCGCATAGTGTAAACAAATTGTAGGAGAATAGATGCTATAGGGTAACTACATAGCAAAGGTTATTGTACAATTTCATAATATCTTAGTTCGTCGTCACCCCATATAAATGTACAGCAAGTACCTCAAGTTCAAAAGTACCGTGGAGCATTATAAATTGCATATGACAAAATGTGACAGAAAGTTATTGAGAAAACTTTTGTGCATATCTTGTGGGTTTCACTTCCCGTGAAAATGAAAATAGTTGGATGGTGAAAGAGGAGAAAGTGCTATCTACGTGGTTCTTCTTATTTGAATGTCCGATACAATAACCAAGACACATTGTGAGTTGTCAAGGGAGGACGCTCATTGTGGAGCAATGGGCGAGTAAATAAGTAAAAAGTTTGACACCTTTCCTTCTTACACTTCTAGTACAGAGGATGGGCTAAGAAGCAAGTAGAGTTACAAACTATTTACAGTTGTTTGTCCAAATTTAAACTAAGAATTGTTATAAAACGAATTCTACAGTGTAAAATATCTTTTCTCTTTCTCTGCGGATTTTAAAAAGTAAAATATGTTTAAATATCTAAGATTTGTGTGCAAAACATGTGTTCTATTGTTGGTAAAAGTATGAAATAGTGAAAGTTGTTTCTATTTTGGTAAGAATAAAAACCATTTTGCTTCTTAACACTAGAGACTTTCTTATTCCCTTCCAACCAGTGTGTTTTGATATCTCTCTCTCTCTTTCTATTCATATAAGCCATTACGAAATTTCTAAAGAGAAAGTTCAGAGGAAATGTCCTACAACTCTAATTTTCCTTGAGAGGAACAGGGGAGGGTGGAAGGAATTTCAGGTAGCATCCTTACATATTACAACGGAAGTGAGAGTGGGAGACATTCTAAGAATTTTGTTTTACTCGATACTCTAATGGATATTTATATGTATATGCCCCATGCAATGCTACACCTTTGAGAGGGGTATTCAGTTATTACCTAATATCTAATATCAGATCAGGCTAGTTTCAATAAGCTAATAAAATTATTTAGGCTTTTAGTCACAAAATATATTTATTAGACTTATTTGTTAATGAATTAAACATTTTATGTCAATTTTCCTTGTGAAAAGCGTTTATAATTGTGATGAAAAAACGCAACCTGTTTGATTAGCAAGATTTTGACTTTTTTGAAAAGCATAACACGATACTATTTTGACATTTTTAAGAACAAAAATATCCTGTTTTTTGCAATTGCTTAAGATAAGATGGGTAGTATAATACCAATAATGTTAGTTTATACAAATTCTGGCTTTCACCGTAGTTAGAAACCTGTTTCCTAAAATTTGTACGAAAGAATTTTTTTAAATTACTAGTTTGGGAAAATGAAGTTTTAAACAGCGCTTTTTTTAAAAATAGTTTTTCAAAATTGGTAATTTTGAAAAATATCTTGTTATCTTGCTTAGTTCGAGATAATATTTGCAACGATCCTAAAGATACATTACTACGCACCATTTCTTGGTAAGTATTAAACCTGATTCCGTGTATTGCGTATCATAAAGGGTCCTACGAATAGCTCATGTCGACCAAAGAGAAGTCAGCGTCAAATGTGTATCAACTAGCATTTTACACATTGGTATATGCATGGATGTGCTTTTATATATTTACTACCTCGTTCATGTACAGAGACAGGAATTGATGAAGGGTTATTATGTGGTGTAGTGAAGGTGGTTTGGTTTTGGGACGATCGTCGTACTTTGAATTCCGTCTGGCTTTTAGTACACTTGCCCTCGTAGCAATTTCATTAGAGAGAAAGCACAGAGCAGCAAACCGACTGCAACTCACGTACTTTCTACTTTCTATATTTAGCCTTTCTATATCCATCCCTTTCTATCTACGTTTGTATCAGGATACACTTACACATACCAGTATATTGTGCGTTCAAAGATGCTTACGAAACCACCAGTTTTACTTTCCATTTCCATACAATCTATTCACTTTTACTTTCACCAATACAGAATTCAACGGGCTGATTTTCTGCAAATGGTTTCTAATAGTGCCGTTGCCTCTCGAGCTTCCTTCCATAGCTCATACCGTAAATGTCCGATTAGTATTTACGGAAACAGTTTTTTTAAGTTTTAATACCCGAACATCTCTTTGTTAATGCATTTTTTAAATCTATAAATTTTATTATTACATTTAAACACTAAATAAATTAAAAGTGTAATTTAAATTGCAAAATAAATAGTTTTTAAATTCCATTTTCTACTGAAATCCATTCCATTGACTTGCTCTTTACAAACAAAAGAAAGTCTCCTAATTAAGTATTACTGCTCAACACATGTAAAGCCATTTAAAAAACAATAAATTTTGTGTTATCGGCAGCAAACAATGGCAGTTGCTGTTGCGACAATGACTAATATAAATCGAGCACGTTTTCGGAAATTTACAGCAGGTAAACAGTGCAGTGGATCTATTAATACAGAATTATAGGGGCGCTGGTTTAATGGAGATAGCACAGGAATAGATTATATTGTGTGGTCTGATGTCGTGATGGGAAAATCCCATCTATATAATCAGCTGCCTCTGGAAATACGTACAGGCACTGGATTAGTTATGTATCTCTATCTTTTGGTCCACTCCTATTGACACTGGGATCCTTACTAGAAGATCATGCACGCCATTTTACATTAGCAAGTTTTACCAGTAGCCACACTTTCTATTCTGTACAAAGCCATCTCAGGTTTACTTACCCTGATTCAATAGACTTGACTTGTGCCTTCTTATCCCTTCTTCAGATGCCGTACGCTAATAGTAGATGCTCTAAACTCCTTGGTTCCCTTTCTTTCCTCCAAGTGGACTGCCTAGTAGCATTTTATTTAAAAGTCATTGACCGAGAGGGCTCAAAAATGCAGTAGCTGCGTATATGTATATGTACAGTAGGTCCTGCATATCCAAATCTTTACCAAATTAATGACCGTGCTGGTCACTTTCTAAGGAAGTTGCTCTTGCTTTCACTATAAAGATTATGTATTTTTCCATATTGCATTTTAATTATTTCAAAACGAAATGTGTGTATTTGTACTATTTTTCTGTTTATTAAAACATGTTTTTCGAAGTTTTGAAAGTTTATTTTTTTTAAATTCAATTATTCCAAAAATTACATTCCTAACAGCTGTATCAAAATCATGCTAGATACAAAAAATTATATCAATATAATATAATAAATAACTGTAGAATAAATTTCTCTGAGATTTGCGGTACTGAGTATACTACAGAAATACATATATCGCGTAGTTTGTGTTCTCCTCTGCTTTTTACGCGGGAACTGAGTGGGGATGGGATGCCTTTTGAGAACCTGCTGGCTAACAGGGAGACTATCAATAGAAAGCACCGTGGATTTCAAAGAATAAAGAAATGGAAATACGAAGAAGAGCGTCGACAAACCAAGAACTGTAGAAGCCAGGAGAGCTGGAATGGTAAGTAGAACCTTGGCATCCGGGCATGCTTTTCACATTTCTCTATTGAAATGGCGGGCTTTTTCATGCTCAGTCCTTCTCATTCTGCTTTCGCTTTCATTTCAAAGAGGAAACAACTTAAACGGGTTTTGACTGTCTGGACGTGGCTTTGCCGTTGCCCATTTGTCACACGTGACATATTCTCACGAAGGCACGAGATCATTTTTACTCAACGTACAGTCATACACCAGTTGAACTTTTGGAGGGAGACCCAGCATTCTTCGATTTGACTTTAAAGGGTTCAAAACGTAGTTATTTTTTAAATGTAATTTTAGACCACATTGCACATTGACAGCTTTGAGTAGCGCTAAAATCACGGTATGCGTCTAAAGCGCAAATATGTACAATGATTTTCTAAGTTTTAAGAGTATAATAATATTTTTAACCCTAAAATTAATTAAATTGATTTTAAAAGATATTTTAAAAATAAACCTTTAGCTTTGATCTAAAGCCTTTTGTATAAAAATATTTTCTTGATACGCATATATTGCCTACAGCTACTATCCAAACGCTAGTAGGTATGAAAAATAAAAATATATGTATTTAAGTATAACGGAAAGGGCTTACACGTGGTCGTGGTAAGGAGTAGGATGGTGAGGTCACTGTGACATGACATGGAATGCTCTTTACAATAGTAATCCTGCAATACATACAATGTCCATTTGACTAAAGAAAACAAGCCGGTATGTACAGGGCTGTATGCTGAAGAGGCTTTGACTAGGATCTGTATACAGAGATGGACGTGGTGTGTGTGGATTTGTAGATTCGTTGGTGCTTTCACTTCACTCAAATCCCCCACGCACCCCCATAGACTACGATAGATGCTAATGCATTGTCTTCGATATTACACGTGCATCTAATGCCCCTCCACGACATTACCATTCCCAGAGCCGAAGAGTGAGAGCCAGGTCTTGGTATAATAATAATATGTAGAAATAGTGAAAGTACGGATGGAATGGGAGAGAAAAGACTGAAAGTGGAAGGCTGCCTTCTCAGGATAAGGATTGAGACCCTTCCCTTCATTTCTATTCTCCGGCCTACCATGCATATCTCCACGTGTACTCGACTATAGGCATATCCCCACCCTATAGCCCCTTGAAGAGCGATAGACACAGGAGGGACAATCGGGATATTCGAATTCGGAATTCTGAGCATGGATGAATGTAGAATGTTGAGGGAGGGAGAGGATTTATATTTTCCCCAGAGCTTCCTTCCACCAAATGGATGTAGATACCTGCCTATGCAGTCTCAACACTGTCCCATCCCGCCATGTCCACGTCCACTTCCACTACCTCTCAATTCTCAATCTCAACTCATCCTCCACACTTTTCACATTCACGTAGCCATGCATACATAGTCTACAGGCTGTATATCAGAAGAAGAGGGAACTCTTCAAATATTACGTGAGACGGGGTTTATTTATCGGGTTGAGCTGGGTCGTTCCCAAAATCCGAAACAATTTCAAATATAATGTGCCCAATGCATTTATGCCGTTTTAAAGCTGTCAAAACAGAAAAATTCACACCTTTCTCATAAGATGCAAAATATTTTTCCAAATAAAAAGAGCCAGTACTATTCCCCAACATTTCTTTAGTACTTTCACATAAAGAGTGAAAGGCCCCTATATGCAATGCATAGACGGAACGAGAAGTGTAGACCGTAGACTGACTGTAGGGAGGTAAGTTAGTACTGTGGTGATGTGATGCTTTAGTTCTCGTGTAAAGATTCTTCCTTAGAGTTCAGCTTGACTGGCTCTGGCATGGCTTTTGCTTTGGCTTTTACTCTTTCAACTCCTGTCCTTTCATTCTCCACCCTGTACAATCACTTAGGTATGCTCACACATATGTACGTCCCTCTTCCGCTATAGACTCTGACCTCCTACAACCAAGACAAGGACAGCCTCGCGTCCACACTCTGTCCGCATCTTATCGTTAGCAGAAGCATTACCATTCCTATGCTTGTTCCCATTTGCTATGCGACGCATGTAACATGTCCTTTGAACTAATATCCAAGATTCTCAACTCATTCTATTCCCTTTACCCTTTTCTTATAATCCAGTCTACTATCCCATCTCCTTGTCCACACACAAATCAAACAATATCAGTGGAGGCGAAGGGCATATCTTTCCTACTTTGTATTGAGGTATATCAGTTGCAGTACTTTTCCTTCTGCTTTTTTAGCCAAGAATGTCTCCTTCTTCTAGTGTCTGCTCTAGATTAAATACATCAGCGCGGATTTCTTTACAAAATATCTTGAGCGATTGACCTGTTTTACACATTAAAAAAACATTCATATTTTATTACAGGTATTGCAATTATAAAAACGGGGAAAGAGCTGACTAAATTAACACGTTTATATGTATGTATAAAATATAAATGGACTTTCACTGTACGCTTTCACCTATCTCATAATTTTATTATCATTACGTATATCACTTTTGAACTTTAAAAAATTTTAAGCGCCAGGCCGGTGACACCCTTAAAAAGTGTTAATATAAATGTTTTCTCTTTCTGAGAGGTCTATCCCCATGAACATCATCATCGTAGCGTACCCCTTGCGCTAATATGAGATGATAGATGTTGGTATATATATATATATAGCCACCACCATAGCATAGGGAAAGGTAGTGGTAGTGGGAAAGTATTTGGAGAGAGTTGTAGTAGTAGGTGGTGAAGTGAGGAAGGAGAAAGTAGACTTGGAAATAAAATAATGTCTGGTTGAGGAGCGCAGGATTGAATGGAGTTTTTCTGGCGCTCTTTCTTGGCTTCGATATTATTTCCCATCCATGCTCATGCTTTCCCTCCCGCTCTCTCTCTCTCGTCTCTGTCCCAGTCCAAAGGAAGGAGTCCGTAAGGAGCAGAGGAGAGCACGAGTAGGAGTACAGAGAGGCAGCTATCGATCTCACCATTTCGTTTTCCTTGTCGCTTTCCTTTTTGGGGAACTAGAAACCCGTGCCCACGTGCTTCTACTCCTCCATTCTACAACCATCCATTCTACTAGGGTCCCACGTAGAGAGGTAGATATACCTATAGCGTATAGATATAGACGGTGCCTATAGGCCCTGCATACAAGCCATTTATGTAGTTATTATCTATGTATTATTCCATTGTACTACAGATACTATTACACATCCTCTATTATACATTATACTTTACTTCTCCTTTTACTTACCAGCTCCCCAACTTATACACAACACTTGACTATAGAGATATGTCCATATCGTTAGGCATTAGAAATACCTATATAATGCTGCACACTGCACTAGTGTACAGTCTACTACGGGTTCGGCTCAGGGACGGGTATGATGGTAGTAACGTCTCGTGAGAGTGAAAAGCCTTCCCGCTCTATACATAGGTACACTACTGTAGTCAAGTGCATAGCTTACAAAGAAGCAAAAAGACACCCGTCCCCGTGGGGCCAAAGCACTTTAAAATAAGATACGTCCTTTTGCATCGCTACTACTTCTACTACTACTGCTGATACTACTACTACTACGACTACCCACTAGCTACCCAGTACTACTATTTATTTATGTACTGTCTGGCTCTCCACTTCGGTGTTTGCTGGAGGAAGGATCCACACGGGATGGTTATGGCTACTGACTACTCATATAATTATGGCTATGGTTATGGTAGTTTTAGGGACCTTCCATAAGTTACCTGGGGTGACCGTAACAGAGACTGGAGAAAGTAGCGGTGCGCGGTGGTTTCTCACAATGATTTATTTCCTTAATTATAATGTATGCACCCCCATGTAAAGAGTGTAGCCACACATTTACATTTTCAAGGAGTTCAAATCGTGGCATTTGCACTTTTAAAAAAATAGATTTAATGTTTAGAAAACGGTTACAAATCCAAATATTTTAGTTTTGGACAAATGTGAAAGTATTTAAATGCTCGTTAAATGGGAATTAGGGGAACTGTGTAAGAAGTGAAAGGTCCCAGAGGGTAGCGGGAAGCGGGGCTATGATTATACTATACAAATATAATAATAGTATTATGTAAGTGCCTTTATCCCAGCTTCCCATTTGGTATTTGGGGAGGAGGGAGCGGGAGCGGGAGCGGGAGAGAGGGAAAGTGTATCTGCACGTGTATCTCCGTCTCCCTCTGTAGCACTCTGTATCAAGATCCAACAGTCGAGACTTGTATAGTCAAAGTTTGAGACGCTTTTGCGGAGTGAGACAGGCAACCCAGACAGTCAGATTCACAGTCAGACAGACAGACACTCAGTCAGACAGACAGACACACGGACAAACATAGTAAAAATAGAGCCACCCCTCAAACCCACTTACTACGGCCATGCACCCGCATATCCCTGGTACGCTAGGCAGGGATGTACTTATATTTTTATATTCAGTCGCTATATGCTAGAAAAAGTTTTTCTCTTCCTTTCAATCCATGATGTTTTGGTTCTGCTGGTTCTGGTTCTGGTTCTGGTTCTGGTTCGGGTGCTGATAGTGAGTGCTATGTTATTGTAGGTAGAGCCCTCGTAGTAGTACACCACCAGCACTGCACAAAAACAAGACTCACACAATGTGTGCCATTCTATGTAATGAAATAATGGAAATGAAAAGGGATTTCAAAACATGATAATTCCAGTTTTATAACGTCATCAAATTCCAACATCGGCATTTAAATAAAATACCTATTTACAACTTACTATATTGTTACATCAATTGATTGTGCAAAATTGTTTAAAAATAGGTCCAAAAACGGTAGAAAAAGGATGAAAAATAATGTGTTTTCTTGGAGTTAGAAAATTATAGTATTCGTACGTTTTTCAAATAAAGCCAAGCATAATAAAAAATTACACACACTTTCAAGTGCTGCAATCAATAGGGGATTTTTAAAACGATGAAAACAGTACTTCTATATGAAAAAAATACAAAATATATAATTTGGTACAGCTATTGTGTTACAATTGGAAGATTTGGGAGAATACTACACTACAATGCATTGCATACACACAGCTTTTTCTGTCAGGCGCTTCAAACGGCTTCAGACGGCGAGCCGAAAGACGAGTAAAGCATTGGCTGCTTCTTTCCCTCCTTTTCGCGTTTTTATTCTGGGAACTGGGAATGCACGTGGGAGCCCATTCTTCATTCCCTTCCGTTTATTTTCTATATTTCTTTGTATTTCCTTTATTTTGGGATAGAATTTCCTTTCCTTCACTTTCACTAGACGCAATTTCATAGGAAGCTTTTTGAGAGCGGAACAAGTAGTACAATGTGTCGTTCCCACTCAAAAACTCTATACATTATTATATCTTTAATAAAATTACCATTACACTAATCAAAATCATAATAGTTGCAAAAGAGGTAAATATAATACTTGTACTAATAAAGCGACTCAATACTGTGTTAAACTCCGCAATTTTCTGGGATGTTTTGAAGCTTTCCTTTGGAAAGCCTTCTAATCTAAAGCGGATTTGACCACCGTCACTCAAAGGTGGCGCAAAATGTACTCTCGTTCAGTGTTTTAAGCTTCTACACGTATATGTTCTGTGACCAGGTTTCAAGGAGGGCAAAATCTCTCATTTACTTGCAATCATTTTGCATCATTAAGAAACATGTAACTACACACTTAACTTGTTCCAAAGCACAGTTACATTGCTTTAAAAACACTTTTAAATTGATATTTGAGCAAGGAAATATGTATAACAGTATTCTGCAGCTTTTTAAAGGACGCTCATAAATGCATTTTTTATTTTGCCATCACAACAATTTGTACCTTTGTTATAACGCAAAAAGACAGACAGCATTTTGCATCTGTTACAAAGCAAACATTTCATAAATATTTAGTATAAAAGCACGTGACGGTTGACTCCATGCTTTGCCGTTTTGCACATTTTTTGTGTTCTCCTTGCTTTTTTTTTTAGATAAATTAAAAATTTCACAATTGAAGCCATTGTAACTAATATAAAAATTCTATGAATGACGTTTTCTGGATTTGTTTTCGTTTTGATTTTGACGTTGACTTTGGTTTTTTTTGTAGATATAATATGAAAATACTGGGTTGGAAAAGTGAGTGTAAGGAGCAGGAAAAGAGGGCTGTTGGCGGGATTTCTGTCGTGAAGAGTGAAGGGAAAGCCGATGGAGAAGGAAAAGCCCAAGACAAGTCCTGCCA
>JAQFZC010002360.1:0-23509 GCA_034695205.1 Dicyrtoma fusca | reverse complement strand
GATACTCACGCATCGCTCGTGTCAGCATGAGTGATTCAATTCCGAAGTAAAATACTCTAAACGAAAAGTCTCTAATTACTGCCTCTGGCCTCTGCAAAAAGTGCAATTACAACTAATAGCACCTCTCTTCTCTCTCTCTCTCTCTCTGTCCGTGCTTATTATACTTTTGACTTGTTGTTCATAGTTGGTGCCAGTTGTGAGTTGTGGGACAGTGGGCTGGGATTTCGTCTTCATTGGTTTCGTGGTCGTGAGTGGCAGCCTACTTTTATTCGCGAGAACAATATAAATATTTGAAAATTCTTGAACAAAACGCTCAAATCCAAATCCACTTCCACGTCGGTCGTAAAGTGGACAGTAAAAATAAATCATTTTCGCATTCCCGGAATTAATGGATATTTAACTATTTAAATCAGTTTTTAATCATTTAATAATTGTTTTAATTGCCCTCGTTCTTTCGTTTACCGGGACTCAGCCGTCAACACATTGGAAGTGTCAACAACCAGACGGAGGACAGGGCCCCGAATGACGAATCAGAAAAATAAAATCTGTCAGAATTTTTAGTTGTCACTTTGTCCATGTCAGACGTGCCACTGTCACTGTTGACTGGTGTCTAGTTTCTGTGAACTGAGAGTCTCTGGTGAATACCTGAGAAGCACAGACAGGTTGGAGTTTAACTCTTTGAAATATTGTATGGACGCATTAAACATTAAAGTTTATGATTTTGCTATCAGGAACCCTTAATTCATTTCAGAAGTAATTTCTGGCAAGAAAAGTAATTTACTGGGTTATTTTATTTTTTTAGAGCCTATCGGAATACGAAAAAGTCAACCTAATGCTTTAATTTTGATCAGACAGAAGCTGAAATGCAAGTCAATTTCCGATTTTCAAAAATTTGATCGTCAATCTTTGACCGTGCTGGAATTTCGGATTTTTAATCGTCAGATCGTGAGGTGTTCTTACCGGTAAGGAATGTCAACTGCATCAAATGATGAATAGTTGGCAGATTGACAGTTATTAGTGTTGAAGTTAATACTACTTAAAATACAACAACGAGGAAGAAGCGTGGTATACCGCCTTTGCCTTTTGTGCTCTTATTTTCAATTTACTGGTGTGTCCAGGAGTAAGTATCCCTCGAAGATAAATACTAAAATCAAGAATACAGGATTTTAGAGGACAAAGTACAAAAAAGTTACAGTCATTTATCATTCATTAGTGCAATAACTACGATAACTTTGTGGACTTTTTAGCGGGTGAACCTGTTCTAATATGAATTTCACTGACGGCAGAAAATTCAGCTTTGACAGAAAGGAATTTGAGGACGAAGACTTTTCTGTGGATGAGTGGATTCAGAAGAAGCGCTATTCATTGCCCTTGGATGTTCTCAGGGATGATTTAGGATATTTTTTGAAATGTTTACGTTCCTTCCTTATTGAGCTTATAAATCAAGATTATGGACAGTTTGTTAGCTTGTCTGCAAGTCTGGTTGGATTGGACGGTAAAATTCAAAACATCATTGGGCCACTGAATAAGTCTCGGAATGAGCTACAAATACTTTACCAAGCTTTAAGCTCCACCTTGAGCCGTGTTGAAGATGAAGTTTATCTGCTACAAAAAATTAGATACACCAAAGCGCAATTAAAACACCTTCGCCTTGCTAATTCTTCCTTGGAGTCATCTTTTAATTGCATCCGCTCAGTTCCTCTCCAGATTCAAACGGATTCGGATTTTAAAGTTGTTTGCCTTACCAGTAGCGAAGTCGGGGCAACTAAGTTCTTTCTTCAGTGCTGTGACACTGTCGTTAACCTTCATCCTATGCTAAAACTGGATGATGTTTGTGGCGACTTACTTAGTAGATTAGCTTATTTACTTGAAGTTTACTCGGAACCATCAGCGACGGATAGTAAAACCAAATCCTGGGTAACTTCGGTTTTGCATGCGTATGCGGAGCTGAATGCGGAGCAGGAAGCAGAACAAGTTTTTGTCGATAAAGTCGTTAAGCCGAAGTGCAAAGCGATTTTAGCCAAGACTGGGAATTTTACGGCACTTCTGGATGCGATTGAAATATTCATGTCAGTCTGTCCAGTAATTCAATTCAACCAAAGGTCACACGAATTTTCTTGGGTCTCAAAATTTGATTTTGTCGGGAGGGGACTTTTCCCTCAAGTTCTAGATATACTTTCCAAGCATTTTCCACATATCTGGTCACCTTCAGAACCCAACAGCTTTTTCTCTAATTGGATACGATGCGAAACATTTCTTAAAATAGTGGAATCCTCACTTCCGTCACAGCAACATCTCATTACTTTTCGAAATTCGTTGGAGTTTAAACAGTTCCTATCCAGGTGGCAGTTTCATGTATATTTTCATTTGCGATTTCACGCCCTCGCTGTTGAGTTAGAAACATCTTTAGAAAATATTGAAGTTCCAACTGAATCCGGCTCTGACTTCAAATTAAAGGCTACGCAAGTTACAGTGGATTTAATCAAGGAGTGCTGGAATAAGAAAAAAGTGTACATCTCTCATCTATCCGGCCGATTCTTGAAAGCAAGCTCCCTGTTTATTTCACGATTCCTTGCAGCAGTTTGTAATTATCTAGACCACAATAAGAAAATAAGTTCAGAACTTTTAATCATTCTATGTAGCGATTTAACTTTGGCCGAACTGGTCGTCAATCAAATCATGACAGATAAAATCAATGAGATTGTTCAAGTATCTGACAAGTCCAATGTGTCTCTTGATTTTTTGTCTGGTTTTTCTTGGAAACCAACGCGAGTTGCAATCACGAATAGACTAATTTCCACCCTTGTAGAACAATCCCTTGGTTGTATATCCTCAGTGACAGAGATTCCTCGATTGTTTCGACGAACGAACAGAGACAACCCTGTTAAACCGAGTGAATATGTTGATAATATAATTCTTCCTGTCCAGTCTTTGAAAAAGGCGATTGACGTTGCACAAGTGAAGCACCTTTGGTCCGAAATTGTTGTTGGGGCTGGATATCAAATTGTTACAAGGTACCACTCTCAAATACAGGAAGTCCTTACATCAGTTTCACGGATGGAGGAAAGTCTCAAGAGATTAAAGAAAGTCAAAGGCCAAAATCAGAATGCGACGAATAAGCCAGGACTCCAAGGTGATGTTAGAAACCTCTCGGATGACGATAAAATTCGAAGGCAAATTCAGCTTGACGTAACTCATTTCGGCTCACGGATGACTGAACTATGCCCGGAGGTGGACACAACTATTCTAAGTCAAGTAGTAGGGACATAACAGAACCAGCCAAAACAATGGGGACCTTAGATTTACGTTTAATTTTTTTTCTAGATTTGGTTGAATATCTTGTACATATATATCCATGTTACCTGCTTATACATTCGGGGTGAGGGAGATCTGGGGAATAGGGAATATCTGTCAGAATACTTGTTATTATTTTTATCTATTTATATAGTAAAAATGTGGAATGCTGTGCGAAGGGTTACCAATGGAAGAATGATTTTGATTTAAACGATTCATTTGTTGCTAATAAAAGTGTTCTATTAAAATAAGCGTTTTGTGAAATGATGAAGGAATAAATTAAACACATCGAACACTGCCATGCAGTCAAGCGTATCATTTTACCGTTTATTAGTGGTTTATTACTTAACGTTAGGTTAGGTTGTGGATTCGAAAAATACAGAATGGAAGCAATATCGAAAATAAAGAATTTAAACCTTGTTTATTACTCCATAATGTCGGAATGTAGGATTTTATTTTGAATTTTTTACAATGATTACAATTACACATTATAGAATGCACACTGCACGCATGCTAGTATGAATTATGAAAAGTTGTATTGTTTTAACAATGAAGTAAAGTATCTAACAAAGTTTTTTTTCCATAACAGTGCTTTGAACTACATGTGCTTTAAAAGGCAATACTTGTTGCATGAATTGCTGTATTTATTAATAAAATTACAAAAAATTACCCTTGGCACCATTTCGTTCCTACCTCACCTGTTTCGTATTGAATCCACTGATTGAACTCTAAAAGAAATTTTTACACAAGTATATATTTAATTATGCTACCGAATTAAATTTAATTGTAGACGCAATGGGCAATTAGTTATTGGAGATGGTATTATTTACTTCCAAAAAATTACCTGCAACCCGCGCGTATAGCCCCGGTCTGTTTTCACGGGCACAGCCTTCCCCCCAGGACACGATACCAATCTGTTCAAATCTTCTTCTTCTAGAGAAATGAAATAAGGGTCCTCCCGAATCTCCCTGAGTGATTCAGAATTAGTATTTTTACTCATCCAATATGTGATCAACATTCATGGGGATTTTTAACAGAAATATATGTTCACCGTGCATGCATCACGGCCCCCTTCTACGTATCCTGCGCAAACCATCCTCCGTGTCAATGGATAGGGAATTACCACTTTACACTTGGCTAGTTCTATCACCGGTACGTCCAATTTTTGTAACAGTCGATTGTTTGACCCTGCCAACTCATGTCCTGTAATAGTTGTGAAGTACTGCTAATATTATTCTATTATATACCCTATAGACCTATTGCATTCACATATAAATACCTATGTATGTTTCTATTGAAATGCAGCACCTTTGCCCCAGCCTACGACTGTCGCAGTTTCCCCGACATATTTTTCACTGTGTATTCCAAGTGGAGGAAGACACACTGGAGTAGGAGACTCCGGTGACCTCAGCTTAATTGGGGTTTCCAACTCTAATAAGCACGCGTCATAGTCATATCTAAAATCAAAATCATAATACAGATTCTATTCACTGTCACTTGCCTGCATTCTGACTCAATACTTCTGAAGTTTTAATAATCCCAACCGAATTTCATGGAAATGTTTTGCTTTGATTAAGCTTACGCGCTGGTGAATAGCGGATGATTGATAATTCTTTTAACTTTGTAACGTAGACTGCCTTCTTCTTCGTCTGTAACTTTGTCCAGCTGCCATCCTGGTCCCTGGATGGAACCTTCGATTCTAAAAAAATTGTAGCAAATTTGTTAGTCATTCGTACGTAGTAAATAATCATTCATAGTCAAATGCACCGCTACCCTCGATGTGCAAAATATTATTAAAAATCTATTAAATTACGACAAAGTATTTTTACAAGCAAAGCGTATTATAACTACATAGTACACCTACCCAAGTTCCGTTTGCTTGGCTACTTTTCCACCCAATGTTTTGCCCGCTTCGTTTAGCTTAAAATCCAAAACTTGGGCGTGAAGTAGAACTTCGAGGTCAGTCGCATTAGCGGAAATAAAGTAAAAACAGTGGGCAGCTGGAAAAGATATTGCCCCCCGAATTATTCTTATATGTTAAAATTCAAAGAAGGGGATGTACTTACGTACTTGTACCATTTTATGTAAAATAATCTTATTAAGCGAATAGTACGGTACCTGTCAAAATAAATTTATCATTTATTAATGCGCCACCACAAAATGGTTTCCTTGACTCTGGAACCACCAGTGCAGCTTGCCAAGGGAATTCGTTCAAAGCAACATCTTCCCCACCGACTATCCTGTCGCCTCTATTTTGAATACCGCATGCTGTGTGGTAAAATTTTTACAAATATATTTGCATATTTTCAAAAAAGTAATTTGCATGTGCTAATAACATGCATGTAATACTTAGCTCACCACATGGAATAACTTTCTTCGGTTTCCCAAGCAAATGTAAGACTTTGCCAGTAACTACTCCTGGTTGACCGCAAGAAGCCGTGCATTCAAATCCACGAAAACGTGCCCCTGGATTTGCTCCAGGTTTGCGTGTACCAGTTTTAAAATGTATAAATAAGTCACGAAATCCCAGTGAGGCTTGTATAGGAACACTTAGGCTGAAATTTTTGCCACAATAAATATTTTCGCCACCGACCCCGTCAGAAATGCGTAAGTGGTCTTGTTGACAATTTGGAGTTACACGAATGTCGATTAACCCACAGTCTAAATATGGTATACACTTTGCAGTACCCTCGTAACATCAGTTTAAATATCAAGCATGTTAATTTTACGCAGCATTTATGTCATTCTAATTTGTGATAAATTATTAATTGTTATGTTGTAGTGTTTAAAGTAATTAAGGAGTTTTGAGCTATATTTGCATTTACAATGATGTAGTATTTACAGGAGGTGTTTTGTGGGTACATGGCATTCGATCCAAATTCTGGTGAACGTATTTCTATAGTTTTCTTCTGCCCAAGGTCTACTGCGAAGCCGCAAGAACCTTTTCAAAATAGTACAATTTTGACGAAGGTTAAGCAATTTTTTAACTATTTTTGTTTAGCTTTGTGAATATCCGTGATGTTTATTGCAGTTGGTTTGGTACAGTACATATTTCACTTCTCCGTACAATGGACTGTAGTTTACCTTCCAAATTCGCTAAACCACCCGTGGCACCCTGCTTTTCTTCGTCGGATCCTCCTTCTTCTTCTTCTTCTTCCCCATCCTTCGAAGTTAGAAGCAAACTTTTCAAACTTGTTTATTTTAATAATTATTATTATGTTTGAACACTAATTTTAATCCACTTCGAAGCTGTGCTCAAATGCTATCATTAATTAAATCCATAATATATTTTGCATACCTATATAATCTATGATAAGACTGAAAGGATCTTACACTCTGTGTGATGACAGCCAGACAAATTCCAAAGATAATTAGTTGTACTTTCATAATTGTGCGTTGAAAAAAAATATCCGGATAAATTCGATGAAGGCGTAACGTTAAGAAGCATCTGACTGCTTGATTTTAAGTATTACATAGGAGCGAGTACGGGTGTATAACTACATAACTGATGGATTAACACTACCAGGCAGATTTATCCAAGGAAGCATTTCGAATACTAAACTACTAATCTGCCTCCGTGTTTATGTTTAGATAATGCAGGGTATGGGACTACTTCACTAATGGGTCTTATTAAGACTAGAATTGAGTCATTGCGTGTATTTAATTGACGCACAGACTTCCGTAAACATTTGATTTGTGCAAAGGCATAATAATTATTTATGTAGGTACATACTTACATTATTTAAGGTACCTACTTAAATTGCATGACATAATATAAGTACAAGTCATTGATTGAATGATTCATATATATGTACATATTATAAGTAGAATCCTTTATAACTATGCAGAATATTATGTATTATAATAAATTAATAATTAAAATGGTATGCATTACTATGTATCCTAACTATCACCTGCAAAGAAACAGTTTGGGTTAAGTTCAAACCAAGCTTACATAAATGCATTGTGAATTGTGAAGGAAGTCCAGCGTCCGTCCAGTTGATGTCATTTTGGGACAGGATACAATGAATAGCTTTTTATTTATTTAGTCTTCCATATTTCTGAAAAAGTGTAAATATCCCTTTTGTCAATTTTTGAAAAGTGTGAATGACATCTTAAAGCATATTTGAAAAAGTGTAGATACAATTTTTGCACATTTTTTGTAAAATTGTACACACTTTTTCAAAGCTAATTTCAAATTCAAATGTTATTCACACTTGTTCAAAAATGAACAAAAAGGATATTTATACTTTTTCAAAAATGTGCAAGTACTTGTGAATATCTAATAATTAATAATTAGTAAGTACTGGCTACTGGAAAATACTAAATACTTGTTTAAAAAGTGCTATTTTTGAAAACTAGTGCGTCTAAAAAATGTGTAATTTTTTAAAAATTCGGAACTATTCGGAACTGCGAAGCCATCCACCATGGAAAGATGGCTTTGTAAAAGTGTTCTTATTGCACAATAAACTTTTTCAAAACGGTCAAAACTAGTGTAATTAACGCTTAAAAAAGGTCAAAACAAGAAACTAGGTTTTCGAAAGGTCAAAACTAGTGACTAATACTTTTGGAACAGGTCAAAAAAGGAAATTAGCGTTTTCAAAAAGGTCAAAACTAGTAACTAACACTTTTGGAACAGGTCAAAAAAGGAAATTAGCGTTTTCAAAAAGGTCAAAACTAGTAACTAAAACTTTTGGAACAGGTCAAAAAAGGAAATTAGGTTTTCAAAAAAGTCAAAACTAGTAACTAACACTTTTGGAACAGGTCAAAAAAGGAAATTAGCGTTTTCAAAAAAGTCAAAACTAGTGACTACACTTTTAAAAAAGGCCAAAACAAGAAATTAGCGTTTTCAAAAAAGTCAAAACTAGTGACTACACTTTTAAAAAAGGCCAAAACAAGAAATCAGCGTTTTCAAAAAAGTCAAAACTAGTGACTAACACTTTTAAAAAAGGCCAAAACAAGAAATTAGCGTTTTCAAAAAAGTCAAAACTATTAACTAACACTTTTGGAACAGGTCAGAAAAGGAAATTAGCGTTTTCAAAAAGGTCAAAACTAGTAATTTACACTTTTTAAATAGGTGTAAACAAGTAATTGGTGTTTTCAAAAAGGTCGAAACTAGTAATTTACATTTTTTAAAAAGGTGTAAACAAGAAATTGGTGTTTTCAAGGAGATATAAAACTGGATATATTACCGGTTTGAAAAGGTTAAGTCTTTTTTTGAAATCTTTCTGCTGAACAAACCCCGTTTTGTTTTGTAGAATTAATTTGGAGTTACAGAGGAGAATAAAACACCTCCGCGGACATCTTGCGAGAAGAATTTGCCCAGAGATGAAGTTGTGTGCCGCCGTTGATTTGGTTTGGCAGTCCGCACTCCTCCACTTTGCTTCAACTTTTGAAAAGCCGGGAGGCCGTGAATTGTTCAATTCGCGTTGTAATGTGTAGTGATTCAGCAGATTATTGAAAGAAGGCTCACTTTTTGCAGATTCGTTTACCACAGCATCTCCCATTTGACGGTCTTGACTCTTTATCTTTAGTTGACTTACCGAGTTGGCTTTAGACTCTGTTGATAGTTTGTCGAGTGAGAAGTGTTGCCCATTCTTCGTTTTTGTCTTTAAATTACTTGAAGAATTTTAAATTTCGTTTCTTGTTTTTTTCTAACCATTCCATTGTAATTGAAGATGGGATCTGCCAGGTACGATAGAGCCATCACCGTCTTTTCCCCCGATGGCCATTTGTTTCAGGTCGAATACGCTCAGGAGGCTGTCAAAAAAGGATCCACGGCGGTAAGTGCTTAATTATTTTTTAATTATGACAAGAGTGCTGAAACTAATTAGCTGTTGTGTCTCCGTTGTTAATAGGAAGCAAATCAATTCAGATTATTATGTGTTAGGTGTCATTTGTCATGATCAGAATCTTTATTCAGCAACTATTTGGCATTTCTTAGTTGTCACAATAAGTAAGTGTGAAATGCCGGGTGGGTATTATTACTCCAGTAAAAACTAAATTTTAGGCTTAATTGGGTTGAACGTAAATTGCACCAACCAATTGACACTATTGTTCAGCGTTTTTTTGACAGTTCTGTGCGCAGTGAAACTAAATGGTATGCATTTTGTGTGGATATTCTAGTGTTTTTGATTGCTTCAAGGAGGTTTTGAGTTGTTATTACTGACGAGTGATGATGTCTTATGAATAAATTCCTAACTCGTATTTTGTTGACTGTGTTGTACAGGTGGGTGTGAGAGGAGCTACTTGCGTTGTACTGGGAGTTGAGAAGAAATCTGTGGCAAAGCTTCAGGAGGAACGAACTGTTCGAAAAATTTGTCTTCTAGACAACCATGTTGTGATGGCATTTGCTGGGCTAACTGCAGATGCCCGTATTCTTGTCAATCGAGCACGGATAGAGTGTCAGTCTCATAAACTGACGGTAGAAGACCCGGTTACTCTAGAATACATTACGCGATACATTGCTGGTACGTGTATACATCGATATTAAAAACATTAGCGAACAAAATTTAAATACATTCCTGGAAAATGTGCCGTAAAATGTTGGTGGTGGGCATTGTAAATTGTAATTTTGCTGTTTAGTTGATTCTATACTTTGGTAAGATAATTAGGATTGTTAATACATGTTCCCTTCCACGGAACGTTATCATAGCTTAGAGACTAAAATCGGAAGATCTACGGAAAGATTAAGTATATTTTAATTTTTAATGTTGGATTTAATTTAACAGAGTTGAAACAACGCTACACTCAAAGTAACGGAAGACGTCCATTTGGAATTTCATGCTTAATTGGAGGCTTCGATCAGGACAAGACACCTAGACTGTATCAGACGGAGCCTTCCGGTACTTATCATGAATGGAAAGCTAATGCGACTGGACGAAACGCGAAAACGGTAATATTTTAAATTTGACATCAGTGACATTGGTTAGAAACAATACTTTTATCCTAAAACAGGGAGATTTTTATTGTTCCGTTCATTGTGTGCTGTCATTCTAATCCCTTTCTCAAAACCCGAAATTTTACAGTTTGTATTGTACGTATAGAGCGAATTCATTATTTAGGCGTCAGTCTTTGCGGTAGTATTGATATTTTCCAAATAAAAATGAATCTACTAATAGTTATACGTTAAATACTCTTCTAGGTGCGAGAATTTTTGGAAAAATACTATAATCCTGAGGAGGTAACGACAGAGGAGAAAACGATCAAGCTAGCGATTCGTGCCTTACTGGAAGTTGTACAGTCGGGAGGAAAGAACTTAGAAATTGCTATCATGCGTTATGATCAGCCCATGCAAATGATGGATGTGGCTGATATTGATAGATATGTTCAGCAAGTAGAGGCTGAGAAGGAATCAGAGGCGGAGAAGAAGAAGCAGAAAAAATAATAAATCGATTATCTTGAAAAGTGAGTTCTACTAATAATGTCTGTTTGGTTTCAGTTAATACCAGCAAGTGTGCAACTCAGTTAAATGACACAAATGTATCCTCACATCCATCTAAGTAAATTCGTATTCATAATTGTTTGTAATATCTTTTAAATAAATAGGGCAGTGAATAAAAATTCTAAAACTATGTTGTACTTTCTACATAAAATATGAAACTTCCATATATTTTATTATTCCATTTGTTTCTCAATTCGTATTACTATTGGTTTTTATTCGCTAGTTGGTTGTTGTACATTAGTACATTACATTTTTATTTGATCTGATGTACTATAAGTATAATATAATATCTACTACATGTTAATAAGTATCATTCAGCATACTTCATTTACCACGAACTTAAACTTACTTGTCTGGCATCATGGTCTTTGGGAACACAATTCTACGAAGTTTATGAAGCCTGTTATTTTGTTTATTTATCAAATAACTTATTTTACATACAGATTTTGTAGAGCAGCTATCGTTCCCGTGATGTCGAACACAACAGCAATAAGGCAGTCAATTTTCTTCAATATAATGAATCTTATATTTAATCATACTGAATTTAACCCGAAGTATGTAGTTGGTACAAAAAAAATGTTATTTGTTTTACGGAAGGAATCCATAGTAGAATTCTCTTATAGTGGATAGAATATAACGTGCAACCTGTAAATTAGGCTTAAATGAGGTCAGTTGTGTAGTATTTTGCGCCTACTATTAGTCTAGCAAAGTAAAAATTCTTCGGAAATTTGGAATTGATTATTGACTATTTCTATTTCGATTCGAGTCTGGCAAACCGACAAAACTTAATGCATTTTATTTTAGGATTCGGGAAATCGTCGACAACTGATTTTTTTTATTATTTTCACAAAATTCTGTACAGCAAAAAGGAAGTATGAACAACAATAGTGTTTACATTGGTGAAAAAATGGAGCTTATAGTACTTACTGGTTTACAAAATACAAATACTTACGTTCAAATACAACTAAGCTATATTTGGAATTATTTACAGTCATCTGCGAGCGTAAAATTAATGACACGGACACGACACAACTCAATCATACTCACTTTGTTCACTTTCACTCCGCAAACCGTGTGTCTAGTAGGTCTCTGGGTGCACTTAGCTTATCTACTGCTACTTCCACAATACAATATTACGATCAAGTCTACGACTATTACACCTACGAAGTACAAGATGAGCTTATGTTTTTACTTTCTTCTAATTTCTACTTAAATTACTCGACTATTTGACTACACAATCACACAGAAACAACACAAGCGCTAGCCTGGTTCTAGCCATACGCACATACATACACACTTGTTGTAACTTACATCACCAATCACATGATTCATCTCCATGAATTCCAGATGAGAAGAATCAAAACCAGTATAAAATTACTTTGAATGCAGTATTTATCCGTTATAGCCTGAATCAGAGACGTGAATTGAGTTCAAACTAAAATTCTGCATTTGTTTTTAGGCCGTTTTGAAACCCCTTGCAAAACTGTACACTGTACTTCACATAAAATTACTAATTCTTATATTAGCTTAAGTACTACTGTATAGTGAATATTGTTCTTATTTTCTATTCAATAAAACTATTAACTGAGCTACTTAAGTACAGTTAAATTATTAATTATTGTGTGTACAGTGTATGTGTCTTGTTGAGTATATGGGTGTAGGCTCACTTTTAGGAGGCATACCAACATTGTAAAATATATTAATCTATATATATATATATTATATCTGTACCTATAACACATAATACCATTTCATTTGGCTACCTGATATGTAGCATAATCCTGAATAATTGATGTAACTATTGCGTACACTTAATTCTATAATTAGGGATTTTTAGAGTAGATAAAGTGGGTAGTAAGTACGAATTGTTCGTTAGAAAATACATACGCCAGTTCACCAGTACTACTACATAAAGTACTTACCTACATGATAATATTTCTATTTTTGGGGAATTACTACATGGTAGTAATAGAAATTACATCGTACACAACCAGTTAAAAAATCAGATATATTGACTTATAATAAAATAGAAGGTACTGTGATCTGTAATAGTACAGACATGATGCATAGTACTATGCTTGTACCAGCTACTCAAGTAAAAATCTCATTGATTGTGAAAAAATTTGAACGTAGCATTATCAATAATGAAATTCCATGTATGTATCTGTACCTACGCACACTGTTGGAAAGTAGCAAAATTCATTTGATTTTTAAGTATCAACATCGGCAAACGGCATCCTTCATCCTTCCGATCACTTTATCCCAAAAAGTTTGAAATAAAGGAAAATCCCTCTCTACGTCTTTGGAATAAAAGTTAAATACATCCTTCTACCCAAGAGTAAGAAGATGAACACCATCCACCATCTCAACTGAATTTCATTTTTCAAAATGATTGTGTACAGGTAGTAAATAAGGACACTGTAGTATTTTCATAGTTATATAATATAAATACAACTACGGACAGACAAGTAGTACAATATCTATGGAGGTTCAACATCCTAATCCTATTACACGTACCTACTTACATTTATTGTTATCATTATATTACTACAGTAATTGCAATTGCAGAATCTACGTCCCTACCGACGCAAGACAGGGGACAGAGAAAAACATACGAAGCAGTAACGTTAACATTCGACCTACCATAATTTTAGCTAATTACTAATTACACACATAATACCAATACTAATTGAGTAGTTTAAAGAAATACATTTATGTAAGTATATTTAGATTCACTAGTTGCTTATTGTTAGGTTTGGTAGAGTTCTGCGGAAGGGCTTCGATACATCTTCCCACTCGTCATCTTCTCGTGAGGGATCCCGCCGATGGACCCTAAACTGGCACTCCCGCCCCCATTCGTCATCCCCATCCCCATCCCGAGTCCCCCCATGGAGTGAGTGTGGAGTGAGGAGGGTCCGTGGTGGTGGAGGTGATGGTTGAGTCTCTGTTGAGCATGGTGACTGTGGATGTGGTGTTGGTTGTGGTGCTGGAGCTGGTGGTGGTGGGAGGAGGGGAGGGAGAGGTGGGAGTCGGAGGAGTCTTTTCCTTCTAAATCCGATCTTTTCGTATTTGCGGATGAGGATGAAGTAGTTCTGCCCATGTGATGGCCTCCAATGCCTGACCACGTCCATGAAGCATTGGCCGAGGTGGTTGAGCAGCATAATTTTGCACGAAGCACTTTCCTCACTTTGGCCGTACAGGTGAAGGCAATGAAGATGAAGAGTCCTTGGAGTGTATTGAAAATAATGAAGACGATCCAAAGGGCTGGGGTGTCCACATAGCCCGCCACAATTCCCAGGATCCAACTGATTCCCATGAGGAGAGCAAGGCGTAAGTACAGTCTGCAATCACAGTAGAAAAAAAAATTATAGAAAAATCTTTACAATTCACCGTTCAGTATATCCCGTGATGGAGGCACATAGGCTATAGAGTACACACCTTAAGGCTTACGGGTCTTTCATATAAAATGCTACATTTTCCCTATTTTTGAAACATGAATTCTAGACTCTGCTTTTTTTGAAATGGTGTATAGTATATATGTTTTTGTACTTTTTGAAATGTTGTTTTAATATATTTGACGTTTTTGAAATCCTTTTCTAAACCATATCGTATGGCGTCATAGGTATAATAACCCCTCTGCAGTTCTATACATTTATTGCAGAGCAAAGAAATACGTTTGTGTGTACTCGTATGCATACAAACTTCAAAGAAAAATGATTTAAATTTCAGATTAGTATCAACCATCAACCTGTACGTCATTACCATTAGCATAACCAACCCATAACCACGCCATCGCCAATAACTATAACTATAACGATCGTCGCAACAATAATTTATATTTCACAGTTTCAATGACTTTTACAAGAGTTACAAGACAGGTTTAGACCTCCTATTTGTAGGCTCTGCTCTCTACTTTTTCTATGGAGGGGTAGCTCATGGCTCATGGCTAAACTTTGACTTGACACACAGAACAATATGATGTATAATGTAGATAGGTAAGTCAAGTATTGCTTCTATTAACTCAATTTATTTTCTCATACAATACGGATTCATTTAAAAAAATGTAAGTAGGTACTTGATTCTCTCCTGTCTTTGCACACTTGACTTGGGGAGGGACCTACCTACAGGAATTTCACACACATTGTAGCTATGTATACGGTACACTTTTACAAATGCTGGCTGTGTGAGCTTAAAGCTTGGCTTTGGCATTCCTCGAGCCTATATATGTATCACAGTATAGAAATGAGTAGTACTGTAGCTGTCGTAAGAAAGTCTTGTGTACTGTTATTTACTTTACTGCATCCTTATCCTTATCAATATCAAGTAATAATGAAAAGGTGAAAAATAAATAAATTATAATGTTCCTCTTATGAATGGAAAATGGAATAGAAAGGAAAAAAAATCTGAGCTGACCATCAAAAAATAAAGGAATGAGTAAATACTAAAAAAAAATAGGTATGGAATTCTTAGTAGCTGGGTAAAAAAAATGACTGTAAAAGAGATACTAGAGAAAAATGCCATGTAATATAATAATCAGTTTATTTGTGTGTCAACACAATCTCCATTTCTCATATAGACATACCATATTCTCAACGTTATCGCACCTTTGTATGTCCGTCTGTATACAGACTCCTTCGTATAACTGTTGACGGTTGACTGTTAAGAGCGTAAACTTGAGAAATAAGGTGTATATGAAAATGAAACGTTACAATTGACAATACTATAATCATGCTGTACAGGTATCAGTAAGTCAATGTAATGATTATGTACATTGTAAATAGGAGCCCTGGAGTGAAAAAAAAAACAAGAAAATAAAGCAAAATATATACAAACAAGTTCAAACTCAAAGATGGGATAACGATTGACGATGCGATGGGGAATTGATAATAAATAGGATTACTCCATCACACTGTCTGTACCATCTGTATGACTGTCAATGCGATGACTTTTTCAAATTACAATTATTACAATTACACAATCCACTCTATTCCATTCAAAAGTCTTCTTCTTTTTCTTCTTACAATCTACACAGTCTCACGGGCATGGCATGACTGATAAAATATTGTGTGATGATATATTATGTTGCACTTACTTACTTAATGCAGTGCAGATACAACAGGGAGATTAGAGGGGAATAAAAGGTTTCAACTTTTAATTCAATACTAATGTACAGAGATAAATAACATGTAGGTAGGTCTGTAATAACAGATGGATGACGGGATGACAGATACACCTATTCGACGGGGGAAAATGTGAAAGAAAAATACCTACATAGATATAATGAAAAATGAGAAGTGATGACTTACTTGAAATTTTTGTGTGATGGACCGCAAGCTTTAGCCTTGGCAGTTCCCATCGTCGTTGATGCAATCAGACGAGCCGAGTCAATAAAAAGTATGATATTGAGAAGGAGAATGAAGCCCACCGGCCCAGCAAAGTAAATGAGCAGAGCTGGTTTCTGTCCAAACCAGCAGTGGAGCTTCCCAAAATTTGGACTGTAGGACCAGGGCATGAAATCCGATGGGAGGAACTCCGCAATGACAGCCACCGTGACCAGAAGTGCTGGAAATAGCCATCCGAAGGCTGAGTAGAAAAAGAATCTTGTCCATTGGGAACCTGAAGAGACTCGGAGCTCTTGCGTTGCTTTCCTCAAAGTCATTGACACATCCCATGCTAAAATGAGCATCCAACAGAAGGCAGCCATAAAACTGTAATCAAACAAACAAGAGGAAAAAATTGTAGGAAAAAAAAAACGTTAAACTGTATATATAAGCCTATGTATACAGATACTTGTTGTTCTTGTTATTATCAACGTCGCTATGCGTTAATGCGTTGAATTGAATTGTTGAATTGAGCTGATTGTGAGTGCGAGAGTGGATGAGGGCAACCGACCGAGAAAAAAAACAAGGGAGTCGTTTTTTTTATTGTATTGTGGTTGTTAAGTGAGCATACAATGCATTACACCCCATGAATTCCACTAAGACTGCAGTACCACTGCACTGCAATCAGTTCAATTTACTCATATAAGAGATCGCAGACTCGTAAGAGAGCCAGAGCAAAAAATAAAAGTAAAAGGTATTAAATCCACGAGGGAAATTAATAAATTTGTGAATATGAGAGAAAATGAAATAATCTCTTTTTACAGGTCTCTACACTCTGCACTCTACAATGACCATATAAGCAAAGAAAATGATTGAGATAGACACGGATTAAAGCGTAACTAGGCGGTAAATACGCTACGTATGTATGTATCGATGTATGTACACGGGTTCGATAGTCTTTAGTTAATAATTTGAACTCACATTTTTGAAACGCTAATAACTGACTAGAGGGGTAATTAGGCTTGAATAAAAATAAAAAATAGTAAGTAATATACTGCTAATCACACCAGAAAAAATCATACCTGTAGTACAAAATAACAGCCATGACAGTGCAGGACGCGCTAGGGATCTGAACGAAAGGCATGGCCAAGAACATGGAATAAATGACGAGTAAGGCAATGCAGAGGGAGGCCAAATTCTTTCCGGATAAATTCCTTAATTCCGGAACTAAGCAGGAGGCGACGAGATGTGCTAAGATGCAGATGACGGAAATGAGAACGCCGGTGAAGCTCAAGTAGCCCAGAACAGGTCCGAATTTGTCCACGTAGTAAGTGGCTTCCGGAGCACAAACTACGAGTCGATCATTCGTTTGAACTGCATACTCCAATTTGGACAGGACCTTGTCGTAGGCATTAATGTACACCGTCCCGTTCTTCAAAACTTGGTACTCGACAGAGTCGAGAATGACCTTGGGACAAGTTTCAAATCTCTCCCGATTATTGACCTGGGAATTATTCTTCTTATTATTCTTATTCGAGTGATGTAGAAGATGGACGTTGGACTGGTCCGCGTTCAAGTCAGACCCATCACCCAGGTCATTATTGTTGACGTCCGTGGACGTGGAGACGGAGCTCGTGACGCACTGTCCATCCTTGTAGAATTGTCCCGGATGACAAAGGATTGCACGACATTTCTGAAAGAATGGATCGAATATCTCCTCTCGTCCACATTTACGAATCTTGCCCACATCCAGGCCCGTGTCCGGATTTAAATCGAATAGAAGAGAGAAAGCCGCTTGATCGAATTCATACTGGAAGGCTTTACGAAGGTAGCCATGCTGGTCACACATGAGATTCTCGGGTAAAATGCCGTTACAGATGGCGCAGTGAACATTTCGGTAGCCCTCCGTCAAGTGGTAGACTGTTCCAGTGTAGCTGAGGCACTTACGGTGAATCTGAAATTAAAGTACAAATTGAAATGTTTATTTCCATTTAATTTTCAGTTACAGTCTTTAATTATTTTTTTTCATTCGAACATCACATTTTTTTAAATTAATTTTGTGGGAATCCAACGTTGGTTGTTGTGTACCGCCGACGCATTATGTATTAGGTATGTGAGAAGTGGAAGCTCTTGCACATATCAGCATGGTACATTTTACATTTTGAAACGAGGACATGATGTCATGCACATGCTAATTATTATGGCAAATTCATTTTTTCTGAAGTCATCGGCTCATATTCACACGTTATTAAAATTCTAAGAAGTAACATCAGTCACATAATTTAGAATTTCCCATAAGTCATACCATGGTAGTAGAGTACACAGCCTTATTACACTACACTTTGTACTGCTACTCCCTACACTAACTGCACTATACTTCACAACTTGGAGGTAATAATTTAATTATTATTATATTATATATTAATATTGAGGACTTTTTTCATCGTCTTTTTTTTCCGCTCAGTCTCCCCACAACAGCACAGCACAGCCCAGACAGACAGATAAACGGACGGACAGACGAACAGACCTACCAACCTGCCTACCTAATAATTATGAGTAACGCGATCTGACCGTAAATTATTAAGCACAGAGCCAACTATTAATTTGTTGATTTAAAATACTTTATCTTTGCCTTACTGTGCCATTTGCCCGCATACTACTCACTGCATACTACACAATTTATATTAGAAAGAACGAAAAATCCATTTGCCTTTTCTAATTCCCACCCCTCCTATTTCAATTCCTGCTCTACACTCGTTAGATTTAGAGACAATCTGTCCTATTTTTTGCATGGCTACTACTACACTGTGTATAGTTTATAGAATTATACGAAAAATGGTTCAAAATATTAGTAACGTCGTTGTTAAAAGTATGGCGACGGAGTAAAGTTTGTAAAAGAATTTCCGTACTCTGTAATTCTATAATTTCTTGGGCTTTACCACTACCTACATACATCCACCACCCATAGAGACAACTCAGGAATTATTATTACATTATACTGTTGTTTTAAGCTCCGCGTACCCCTGCCTTACTTTATAATTAATTATCTTGACGTATTTATTATTTTACATTTACCTACATTATATAATAAAGGTAATACAGTGGTAAACTAAAGTAATTAAGGCAAGGATACCAGTACCTAGTTAGTTAGTATCACTTGGGCTCGCAAAATAGAAATTAGTTCAGTGCACCCACATCCCCATTATGTATTTACCAGCATTACTATTACCACTACATTGATATTATGCATGGACTGCATGAATCGAAAAATTGCTGGCAGGCCGAAGGCTATACTAAATATCGTAAATAAATCCAAATTTGGTTTTGGTCTGATACGGCTTATTTACTTCCACACCGTCTAAGCTAAAGATAATACGGGCTACAACATGTATGTAGCTACTAGGCACTAAGTAATAAGTTATGCAATCTTGCAATCCGTTAATCTGTAGGAAAAGACAATGCCGTGCTGGTGCTATATATACGACTACAGCTACTACAATTACAACAAATACTGGTGTCCGTAGTGGAAAGAATTTTTTAAGTTTGAGGAAAAGTGACGGTAGTGGAATTTAAGTTGAAAAAGCAATTATTATCATTGTTATTATTATTACCAAATACAGCTAGCTACCACCACCGCCTGGATTCCTATTACATCACTGCACTACACTACTCAACAATCTCATTATATTTCTTCGTCAATTTCGTTAAGTCGATGCGCGATGTCAGAAAGCCTTTAAAATGGGCTGTCGTCGCTGTTAGTGTTACTGCTGGTGGTTAACAGTTGTTGTTATTATTGTTATTGCCTTGGTACGTACTATCGGTCTTATATTTATTACTATGAGAATGTACAAAGTACAAACAAAATATCTGCTACAAATAGACGTAAGTACCTACATACATACACGAGAACCCAGGTAATATAGTAACAGCTAACAGCAACTTCAGCAAACTGCTCTTTTACTGATACGTCGTAACTGTTATGTGTTGTAAAAAAAAAGTATAAAAATGTGTGAAATAATAAAAAACAAAAAACGAAAACATAAATAGGTACCTCACTTGCCACATTGTATTCACTGTATTTGTACCTATTTATTAGACCCCATTAAAAACGTCAACTCTGAATTTAATGTGATTTCGGTAATTTATTAGCTGCGACTGCGAACAATGAATAAAATTCTATGACTGTCAAATAGCTTAATTATAATTACATACTGAGATGAAGCAGCATAGAACAGAAAATGACTTGCTCATTTGTAGTGGAGGTAAGGAGCATATGTACATGTGTGCTCTGAAGTGCAGTGCAGTGATAAGGTATCTGCATAAATAAACGATCCTAATAATTGAGTTATGGAGTACATTCCACACACCTGTACGATTATATCATTATACAGTTATTTATTATTTTTAAAGACGGCATGGACACAATTCAAGGCTAAAGAACAGTCTGCCTTTTGCTTTGATGGTACTTTGTAGGTGTCTATGTAAGTGCCTACGCATGATTCATGATAACGATAACATAATTCTTAAGTTAATGCCTTCGTATGCATGCCATGAGCATTATCTATGCACAATGCCGATACCCATATGAAAAGGAAAAGCACTGCCAGAATATATAATAATTATTATTGAAGGGATCTCCCCAAATTGTTTACTAGTCGTAAGAGCTGATAAATGCAATGTCGTTCAATACATGTATAGCGTCGGTGAAGAAGCAGTGTGACGCAGGTCCAGCGGTCCGTTAATTTTATTTTGACCCAAGTCCTAAACAGTCATCTATTTACATACTTAGGTATGTATAAAAAGTGTAAATACCACTTTACACATTTTTAAGAAATTACATATACCAGTTTTGGCATCTTTGAAAAGTGTAAACACCACTTCTAAGCCTTTTTGAAATTTTCTAAAATATGCTGTACGCGCCCCAATGCTTCTTTACCGACGGTATGTAATACTCAGTGTACAAAAGCTAATGGTAAGTGCTGAGTTATTATTGTAATTTTGTACTGGTGTATGCATAAAAATTATAAATAATAATTATATTTAGTCTGGTACGGTACATTGCAACTAAGTACTATGTGTACTATGTAGTATATGTACAACGCATAAGATTGCTTTTACCATGACGAGTAAATATGAAATTATCTTAATGGAGAATCTCACCGCGTGAGAATCCAGTGATTATTTATTGTAATCCCCTTAGGATGAAAACGATATTAGCTTGCAATTTTCTCACGCATCTCTATATGGGGGTGGATGATGTGCATAGATATGGAATTTGGAATGGAATGGAATGCAGATTCAGCCTCAATCCCCCGTGAAATACAAAATATAAACCAGCCACCAAACCAAACCAATGACCATCACAAATTGGATAATCGTAATCGTAAATATTGTACGCAGAGAGTCTACACAGCGTAATACAATACAATCATCAACACTAACACCTTCCACCACCAAATCTTACCTCTGAGTCTTGAAACAACCCACCATTCACATATATAATTATGTATATGGCATGCAATTATTGGTAATTCGTAATTCGTTACTCGCCAGTCGTTGGAGTCACAATTGCAATGTGCAATACAGATAATTCCCTCTTGTCAGTTCCAATGCCCATGCCCATACCCATACCACATCTCATAAAGCACACACGGCACGGCATATGGTCATGGTACTGAGATTTGATTTACTGTACACAAGAAATTAGCTGGAATACCACTGAGCAGACAGACGAGTGTACAAGTTACATTCATGGTACGACATGGTATCCAACAAAAAAAAATATCTTTAGTGGGTAATAATATGATAAATATATCTATATCTGGGCATGGCTATGGCTATGGGTTATTCCGTGGAGAACTGACTAGTAAGGACTGTGGTAAAGGACAATACAATTATTATTTCATTATTTGCACAGTTCGATTTCAATTGGGATTTTATGCTTCTTAATTATGAAATTATGCGATTGTCCAAGACAGATGATCGTTGCATCATCAACTAATCGCACAATGCAGCTAGGTACATACATACAAGGCTTATTTTTATTTGCTTCGGTCTGTCATCCCAATCAACCAACCGCCAACCTCCATTTAACTTCTTTGCATATACGGAAAATCTAAACAAAAGAGGTTTAGAAGGAAACTTGTCGTTAGAGACGCACGTGGACAGAAATCCGAAGAAATGATTCAAACTATGCCCTTAAAAAAACAAAGATAAGAAGATAAGATACCTAACAAAGATGACCTGTTTTTTTTCTTCTTTGTGTCATTTCTAATCGTAAGTTTTACGGCATTATTATTTTAATAGAAATTAGGTCCGGTATCTTAATGCTTAATGTGCTCAGTCCTTACCCATAATTATCTGCCCACCAACCTATTTTACTATATTACGCACAAAGCTGCATTTCCCAACCTGCAGCACTGACACCGGAAACAACAACGACCAACCCATCGCCTGTAGTTTAACCCACAGCCTCCACAGATGTACTGTTATCATATCAGCATAGTATTGCATTGGATTCTGAATTAGTTTGATTTGAGATTGACATGGCGAGCGTCAAGACGTAAGACGTAACGTAACCTCAACCTCAGAATACTTGAGCGACAAAATTACATTTTTATTTCTCACATCAAATGTAAAATCCCTACATGCTACATACAGTCAGTCAGTCATTAAATGTTACAGTGTGTTACACAATGTTAGTGCCAGCACCAGTCAGCAGCCCGCCCCATGCTATGCTATCAGTGCATAGTGCCGTGTGTTCCGTCGGTCTTGTCATTTCTCTCGCATTTTATGCTCCTATCTGCACTACCTACAGTGTTCGTCGGTGAGGACACAAACACAATGAGCAATTTGATGATGGGATTACGACAAAATAAAAATTTCCCATTATATCATAATACTTTTGGCTCTTTGAGATATCACCAGACAGACGTAAGAGTGCTATTCCAAAACCTAATTATTGACATATATCCCTACTACAGTTAGCTAAGAAAGACAGCCAGTGTAAAATAGTGCCGCTCCGTCACAGGAATTTGCACGATTGTTTAATGAATCTCAGTCTGAAAAGCGTACATGAAAAGTATGTGCGATGGAAACAGGGGGCCAAAATGTTTACAAAGGACAAAGGATATTAGTAAAATGTGCGTACTAGTTAGATAATAATATGCAATAATGCTGATGCATACCTACGTACAACGATATTTTAGACGGTTTGACCGTAAACAACACAACATATACAATATAATAAAGTAAACTAAAACAACGACTTTGCAATTAAACTGACAAAAGTGAAAAATAAAAATTGGCAATCGTGCTAATAATGCTACGTCAAACTCAAGCCATATAGTGAGCCATACATACCTATATGCACCAAGAGTGCATATAGGTATGTGCCTTCAGAATCCAATTCACGTCTAACCTAGCCAAGTCAAAGCTAGCCTTAAAAAGC
>JAQFZC010002359.1:0-23518 GCA_034695205.1 Dicyrtoma fusca | reverse complement strand
CATTTAAATTCAGTATGGAAGAATGTGAAGCTCTCTGTACGCGTCTTGTTGTTATGACTAACGGACATTTTCGCTGTTTGGGTTCAACGCAGCATTTGAAATCAAAATTTGGGGAAGGGTACACTGTCATTGCACAGATCAGCACCAAAACAGCAGCAGCGGCCTCCAGCACAAGTATAAAGGTCAGTGAGTGATACCAGGGTTCAGGGTATTTACTATAAACTATAATTCTGGACCTTGTTGTTAATTTCTCAAAAAATATGGAATGTTTTCATCTGCGATTAAACTTATTTCGCTGATGATTAATTGTATGTATTTTGTGTTTATTATTATTAGGGAACAATAAAAAAAGGGAAAGGGCCTAGCACTGAAGCTCTTTCATGGGAAAGTGAACTCAAACCCCTCAGAACATTTATTGAGACTTCCTTCCCAGGCTGCGTCCTAAAAGATGTTCACCCTGGCTACGTTCACTACATGGTGTCAAATCCAGACTTAAATTGGGGAGCTTTATTTCGAAAAATGGAGGAAGCAAAAGAACTGTTTAAATTAGAAGCTTACAGCGTGGGTCAAACTTCATTGGAACAAGTTTTTCTCAACTTTGCCAAAGGCCAAGCGGCTGAGGACTAACGATAAGAAAAGTACATATGTATTTACGCGTGTACGAGATTTTTACCAGTATGATAATACATACATGTTCTCAGAAGGAAAGAAGCCAAAGTCTTTTTTAGTGTGACGCTTAAATGTTTGTTTTTATTGTTTAATAAATCAGATGGAATAATTGTGAATCGTACAAGGATGCAAAAATGAAATTAGTAGAATTGTGTTGTTTAATTTTAAATAGTTTTTGCTATACTTAAAACTTAGGATACCTGCTTTGCATTGCTGATTCTTGATTATGGTTTTTACAAAAATTAAGTTTCATGCTTTTGTTGTTCACAATCACCACGCAATTATTTATACATTTCATTTCACAGATTCATCCCCAAATATGTACACCCATTATTCATTTCTTGAGCTTTGCTTTAATTTTTCAAAGGCATAATAATATGTCCAATAAATAAACTTTTCTATGACTACGTCTACAACTATACACACAGACACAAGCAACTAATAATTTTTCGAAAAATCATTCATCAAAGATTCATAATATTTTTTGTGCCTATTTGCTTAGTTTTGATTTACTAATATATGTTTAACATTCATAATTTTTTTTGAATACGATTCAATGAATGACCAATCCGACTATACGACCGACCTACCATCCAGTAATCCAAAATCCAACCATAACCGAACCTCCCTAAAATGGAATCAATAAGGTCAAATTTCAGTAATTCAGTAATCAGTAAAACATAAATGAACAGAAAATTATTAGAATTTATTTAGTTAGCTAATGTAAGCCACGCCAAAGACATCAGTAGTACTTTTGCCCCTAAATCCCATCTCCCGACTCCCGAATTCCCGAACAGTGCCAATTCTCTTAATCTTAACCCCATCTCCCAACAGTTCTACTATTCTACAGAACGTAGATAGAATTGAATTAATTAATTAATTAATAGAATTTAGTAATCAACCATCGTAAGCTTATTACTAAAAAACAAAGAGGAAAAACGCGCAGTTATTAGATAATGGATAGTGCCACTGCCAGTAGTAGATCTTTTCTGGCTTCCAGTGCAACAAGCGATATTAGTACAATCGAAGGAGAAACATCTTCGAGGTATGGAGATTTTAAGAGTTAAAATTCGCCGTAAGGGTCGATCCGGTTTCCGGTACCGGCTAAGGGTCGTCGTAAATAACGTAATCCTAATTATTTTTTATAGAAATTCCTTCATATTGTCAAACTACAAGGTCGACCGTGCAAGAGGGGACCATGTAACAGCGGATAGCAGTGAAACTAAACCTTCTGGATCTACTTCTTGTACTAACAAATTTCGGATTCTCCTCTGGAAGAACTACATTCTTCAAAAGCGACATCCGTTTCAAACAATTGTGGAGATCCTCCTGCCACTAGTTTTCCTTACACTTCCCGTTCTCGCCAGAATCTACATGGAACAAGAAACTATGAAAGAAATTACATTTTCGAGCTGGGCCCCAACTGAGTTCACTAAAACCATTATACAGGAAAATATTGCCAACCAAAGCCTACCTAACAACAAACCAGAGTAAATAAATTCTTTTAAATATTTGCGTTGTTACCCTTTCCTTTTTAACACGTTTCACCTGCGACTGCGCTTCACTTTGATTGTACACAAAATAGAATACACCCGTCATTTTGCATCTTCAGCAGCGATATGAGTAACTCTTTCATACGTTCAAAACAGTTACATTGCGCATTGGACTGCATTTGAACTTATCCTTGCAGCGCAGGCTAGGGGCCTTGCAACTATGACGTCATAGGATTTTTGATTGGGCTTTAAAAGAGCTTTGGTGAAAAAAACACAAAAATTAAAATAGTGTTTGAAAAAAGTGTAAAACACGCTATCCACACATTTCAAAAAGAGCAGAACTTGATATTAACGTTTTTAAAAAAAGCGCTAAACACTATATTTACACGTTTAAAGAAGCATCAAAACTTGAAATTGACGTTTCAAAAACGCGCCAAACACTATATTTACACGTTTCAGAAACATCAAAACTTGGGTTTGACGTTTTAAAAGAGTGTTATACACAATATGTGAACATTTTAAAAAGGCAAAACGTAAGCTTAACCTTTTAAAAAAGTGTAAACTATGGTATTTGAACATTTCAAAAAGTCATTTCTATGACGGCATACTTGCAAGGCCCCCTACTATTGCATTATTGGGAAATAATAATCATAATTTTTTTAAACAGTCTCTTTAGTGTCTACTACTACCCGAACGAGCCTAAAGTCACTGAAATTATGACCACTCTACAAAACTACTTTTTGAAATTCCAAGCTGGTACCAACGGTTACATATTTGCTGGTAAGTTTTGCTCTATTTTGTTTGGCATTAGAATTTTATATATGTGTCACTACATAGTATGTCTGCAAGTATATTGTGTTAATTGCAATTGTAATGTACAGTCACACCTTTTGCAACCGAGAAGCAAATGTTAGCCTGGTACGAAAATCACAGCCCTGACGTCCTTGCTGCAATTATTTTCCAAGACACGAAAAATCCGGACACAATTACCGTAATTTAGTACAGTAATTACATAGTGTATGTACATGAATGGAAATAAAATTAGATTGTAAATTGTTATTGCATTATTGTGCCATTTTCAAAGACAGACTTCGAAATTGCGTGTCGTGAAGATAGACGAATTCTGACGCAAGTCTAACTTCCCATTAATGACATTTTAACCTTGAAGTGTCCCAATAATCAACTTTCTACCTGTGTTTGATGTTTAAAGTGCAAAATCCACTTTTATAGATTTTTAAAATAGTAAAAATGGCGTCAACCTTTTTTAACATAGTAAAACTGCTAGTTTACGCTTTGCCAAAATATTAAAAAACTACAGTATGCACATTTTAAAAAAGGCAAAATCTAAACACAGGAAAAAAGTAATGTGTTGGGACTTCCAATAATAATAATAAATAGGAATAATCCCTATGGAAGACCTTTCTTTGACTTTCTTGCAGTACAAACTAAGATTTCCCAGCGCTACTGACAGGTTTCAAGGGTAAGTCGAAGTTGGAAGCCAATCTTCAGTAGACAGACACCATTATTGCTAAATACATACATATAACACAACTTGCGGTAAACAAACACAGAATAGCTCCCTAACAAACTAAACGAGCTGATTTCGTGATAAAATTGTTAAAACTAATTAAATACTCTATTCTTGTGCATGGTAACAATTTAATTATTGGGATTAATTGGTAAAATAGGTGGCTTACAGACTCCACGATTCTTCCAGATCTACCTCTGTATGCTCGCGCGGGCGATGACAAGTATGGAGGAGGCGTCCCAGGTGAGTTAAATCCTTCAATAATTGTAAATATAGGTTTTCAAGGTTTAAAAAAGTATAAATCGAGGTTTTCCTAATGTTAATTGACGTTGAGCATCTTTTAAACTTTCCCAGGCTATTGCATGAAAGGCTTCACATACCTTCAGTATGCTCTGGATGCATCAATTATTAAATTCTTCAGTCCTAACACCACTCTTTCTGGATCCCAAATTAATACCTACAGCATTAAGCTCCAAAGATTTCCATTTCCACTTGTAAAAGTGGACGCATTCATAAGTACATTTAAACCTTTACTTCCGATTCTGATCGTGCTAAGTTTCGTCTACTCCTTCGTTAACATTGCCAAGTCGATTGTGCTGGAAAAAGAAATGAAGCTAAAGGTACATTAATAATTTTCGTTTGGTTGTTTTTTCATTCTTTAACTTAATACATATACGTAGTATTATTGTTACTATGATAGGAATCTATGAAAATGATGGGCCTCCCAAATTACATGCACTGGACGGCCTGGTTTCTCAAAAATTTCTTGTTTCTATTCATCTCGATCATTTTAATCGTGATTATGTTAAAGTTTGTTGGGAAAGATGGACTGGTCGTTTTTAGATTCACGCATTGGTCCGTTCTTTTCGTCTTTTTCCTAGTCTACATATTTGCTTTAATCATGCTCGCCTTTCTTGTGTCCACACTCTTTTCCAAAGGTATTCAGTTCAATACTTTTGCTATAACCCTATTTATTACGTTTATAACAAAATTGGTAAAGTTTGCGTATTTTCTGAATCGTCTCCATTGACTTTCCATAGCCAACTCAGTGACCTTGGGTGCGTCTGTCATCTGGTTCCGAACGTACTTTCCATATTTCATCATCTATAGTAGTTATGACAGTTTCAGTGAAAAGGCGAAGATTGTAATGTGTCTCCTTCCTAATCTTGCCATGGCCTTCGGCATTCGAATCATCTGTTCGGCTGAGGGACTTGAATCTGGGATTCATTGGTCCAACATTCAACAGGGGGACACGGACGATGACACCTTCGGAGTGAGTCATTGCATTGCTATGCTGGCCTTGGATGGCGTTGTGTTCTTGGTCCTAGCCATCTATTTAGAAGCCGTTTTCCCGGGAGAATTCGGAGTGCCACTTCCCTGGTACTTCCCTCTGTCGGTGGGTCAACATTTTAAGCTATATCGCTACTTATGATGTTAAATCTGTGTGTAATCAAAATCGTGCTTACATGCAAAAGGAACCGCGGGGAAAATTCCAAAGTAAAGCGGCGAGTGACGATCAAGAAGTTTAAAAATTAGCACATTTCCCATGTTTCTTAAAATATTAATAAAAAACACGAGGCTGCGCCCCCTGTTTTTTAAGCTTCTAACTAGTCTATTACAGACAATAGGCACACGGGTAACTATGCAATACATTCGCGCAATCATGTGCCAGTCACGTATTATTGGTGCAATTTCTAGAAAAGACAGAACTATAAATAAGTAAGTATGTGCATAACAGGTAATGATTTCTCTCCCAAACTGCTCAAATATTGAGTCTTTTTCAGATTTTAAGAATATACTCAAAATTTTGAATTTTCGTAATATCCCCGGGCTTCACTTCGACTTTACCTTTATAAGCAACACTGAAAACGCGCCAAATTGCATCTTAATCTTAACCATCGATGTGTACTGCGGTGAAACGTCTGTATAAAAAATCTCAAGCCCAAAACAACGAATTTATAAATTAAGTACACAGTGACCAAACCAAACGTATTAAATATCACGTAACTTTGCAGAAATCATATTGGTGCGGAAGTAGACCGAAGAAGGACATAGACAACGTTGCTGACGGTGAAAGTGGGTCTGCTGGATATATTGAGCCTCCGCCTCACAATGCAAAAACAGGAATTCGAATTCAGGGGCTTTGTAAAACATTTAGGAAGAAGAAGTCAGTGCAGAATTTGACGTTGGATATGTTCGAGAATCAAATCACGGTTTTACTCGGACAAAACGGAGCGGGAAAGACCACCACAATGTCAATACTAACAGGTATGGCTGAATCACATAATTTTTGGGGCACTGTCGATAAGACAGATAATCAGTGACCGTGGATTCTACTTCGGAGTATATCTTGAAAAACTATGCGTACTTCACACTCTGTATTTTTTCAGGACTACTTCCTCCAACGGCAGGATCTGCTATCATCAACAACTTTGACATAAGAACCAATATGAAGAATGTGAGAGGGAGTTTAGGGATTTGTCCCCAACATGACGTTCTCTTTGATGAACTCACCTGTGAAGAGCATCTCAAATTCTTCTGCTGGGTACACCCACAAATCAATAACAACTGAAAAAAACATTAAAAATGTACAATCGTAATTCATCTAGAACTAACCTAATCAAACCTTTGCAGATGAAAGGGAGTTCGAACGTGAAGGAGGAAGTGGACCGGATGATCGAAGCCCTTGAGCTGGAACCCAAAAGAAAAGTACAGTCGAGTGCTTTGTCCGGTGGAATGAAGCGGAAGTTGTCTGTCGGCATTGCACTGGCCGGCGGCTCACGTGTCGTGCTCTTCGACGAGCCGACGAATGGAATGGATCCTGGCGCTAGAAGATCCATTTGGGACCTCATCACTTCCGAAAAGAAGAACCGAACCATCCTCTTGAGCACACATTTCATGGATGAGGCGGATTTACTCGGAGATAGGATTGCCATCATGGCGGATGGTCAACTTCAAACTGTGGGCTCATCTCTGTTCCTCAAAAAGAAATATGGCGTCGGCTATCACTTGGTTATAGTTAAGAGGCCGGACTGTGCTGTGGACAGAATTACGGAGGTGCTCAGGCAGCACGTTGGGAAGGCGACGGCGGTTGAGCAGGACGTGGGTGCGGAGCTGAGCTACTCTTTGCCGGATGAGAAGTCAAAATCATTTCCGGCCATGTTCGACGAGCTAGAAAAAAGGAAGGAGGAACTTGGGATTGATAGCTACGGCGCCAGTATTACAACCATGGAAGAAGTTTTTATGCGGTAAGACCTTCAAATCACTTCACTTTTTTAACAGTTAGTAATAAAGTCCCAAAAGAAATCCAGGCCTAAGAGATTTGTTCTTAAAACTGTAGCGTGTGCAAGGAGGCAGAAAAAAAGAAAGTTGATCTAAATCAAGATCACTTGCTAAATGATGATACAGCTGTTTCAATGGGAGCCCTTCAGAATGATGAAAAATACAGATTGTATACAGAACACACGTACAATTCCGGCTGCAAACTGCGTCGACAACAATTAAAGGGAATGATTAGAAAAAGGTGGCTTTACTCCAAAAAACATTGCTTTCTACTCTTGATTTTGGTACGTCTTGACATTTGTTTAGAACTGTCATTAATGCATTAGTACTAACCGTCCTAAATGTGATCACTTTGGCTTTTGTCGAACGTCAGCATTCGCTATGGTTTTACCACAGAAGCGTTCGGTTGCGGTACATATATTCTTAGTGTTCTGTTCTAAACAGCTTCCGCTAATATAAGCTGGAATAAGATGAACGTCGATGTTCAGGCTTGGCAAATGAGCGAAACTTTTAAAATTAGTGCGGTTCTTTTCTCGAATCATATTTCGTAATGTAAGCATCCAGGGATATGCAGGACATTTTGCTACCAAATTTCAGTCGTGCGTAACAATAAGCTTAAATATATTAAATATCGTTATAACATTATTCGAACGGAAACTATTTAAAGTAATTTGAAACCTCTCACCGTGTTCAGATGAGTGAAATAGGGGGTGATCACATTTGGGACCTTACCCTATTTTTTGGCTGTTTTCGTTTCGATATAATTTGCCAGCAACATCAAAACATAAAATTATGAACTTTGTCTTTAAATAGTACCTAAAGAACCTGTCTACACGTGAATACCTTCGAAGAAAAAAAAGATTTGATAAAAACCAAAATATTGGAAAGTGAATTGAGCCATTTTGAATGTCATAAAACGCTAAAATTGAATTTTGACTTTGTCGAATTTTTATGCATCTAATTTTTTAAGCAGGAACATCCAAATTATATGGTCAAACAAGGAGGAGATAGGCTTTTATTTGCACCCAAACTTAAGTTTTTGCCACCACCGGTTCAAAAACGACAGCCAGTGATCACATTTAGGGACCAATCACATATAGGACGGTTACTACTATAGGGAGAACTGCCTTCACATATATGTGAACACTTTTGAAGACGCTAAACTTCAAAAACTCATAATTTCTACAATTTCTGTTGTTTAATAAAACTAATTACATTTACGGAAACGCCAGACTTTAGTTTAGGGCAATACATAATTTTAGAATACTAGTGGGCGTAGAACAAAAGCAACAGAGAAAAACGCGGAAAATCATACTTTTTTTAATTTAGCTTTGCCTATACATATATGAATAGTGGCCTGCCAAAGGGTGAACATTATGATTTTACACGCAATTTTGATGCCTATTTGTGAACATTTCATTGCCTAATGGTAAACTGTAATATTTCACGTGCAATTTTAGTTGCCTAAATGTGAACACAGATCTGCTTTAATGTAAACGTTCCAGTTTTGCTATGCAACGCTATACGAAATGTACCTAGGTACTCGAACTTTTAAAATTTTGTATACCTATTGGGATCTTTTAAAAAACTTATTTAGTGCAAAATTGGTCATTTTGCATGCAAAAGTTGGCCAACTTTAGGATTTTTCCCGCTACTTTTAGAAAATATTGCATCCCTATCAATTGTCAATAGTGGAAAATACAGGCGGTAGAACATCCTTCATAATGTAATTTAATCATCCGTTTGATCCCTCATATCCCCGATAGGAATAATCTGATGTTAATATTTGGCTTTCAGAAACCTAACACAGCTTTGGTTCACAATTCCTTGCAATAACATCAATATATTATTATGGTGGAGGGAAGGTCGGTTAATGAAATATATACTGACAATCATTGTAATGTAGATATCTTGGTAGGGAGCAGAAGAAGAAAGCAAAGGCAAAGAAAGAAACAAGATTTAAACGATTATAATTTACAACTTGCTAAACTTTTCCCAAGGACGTCTTATGTATTGCTTGTACTTTAATAGGTGTATTATTAGATGCGTACACACACGAGTTAAGAGTTAAGTAATTCAGATGCACAACTGGACTGTTGTGTCTTTAATGAGCAGGTAAATTGAGGGAGAATTTCAAAACTTTTATTTATATTTCCAACAGACACTAGGGGTTTGTGCTCAGCAATTTCAGAAACTCAAACGGCTAAGTTAAAAATAATTTTTAATTTCACGTCACGCAATGTTTTTGTAAATACATACAATACGAAATCAGGCGGAATAAGTTTACCGTCAGTCTTTATTTTAATAAATCAAAAACAAATTTCTTCCGAACCGTCCAGACCAACTTTTATGTTCACAAAAATGTAACCGAAACAATAAATTTGTAATATTCCAGTCTACATATATTGTAAGTTACAACTAGTTCAAAATTTATTCAGATTATTTCTATTTTCATTACTCATTGCACTATTAGTTATTACGACTCTCATCAGGAAAGAGTATTGAATAGTACACTCACAAACTTCATTGTAATGGTTAGAATTACCTAAAAGAATTAGTGTCATACGCAGACGTGCAATTGACCATTTAATGCCGAATTTCGACACCCGCATTCCATCCTCTTTTGCATTATGCCTATGCTTGAGCTTAGTATGCACATATGACAAGTGGGTATTTGGAACGTGGTGATTTATTTTACAAAAATTATGAGCCCGCTTACAACCCCGTAAGGCGGGTGGTTTTACACTTTCAAAAATGGATTGGATTGTAGAGAAACAGACAACAGAGAAAGTACTCCTATAAATATGTATATGTGTTTTAGGAACGCTGTCGGTATCCTTGACAATACACCTATACTTAAAATCGACTCAATTAGTGATAATTAGATACGTAGTTGTTTTTATCCGTATTATATTAACGGTTATCTAATTGAAGTTGATAACTGGAGGCAACGTGTATGCGACGCAAGGGTGGTGGGGGTTAAAAAACGGAGTAAAATTAGCCCCAAAATACAGCGTTTCGTTTTCATTCTTTTTCTAAGTAATTGATACCCGATTTTTGTTATTAAAACGCTTAATTAGGTAGCAACCCTACTCTGCTAACTGGTATAAGTATGATAAGCACAATTTAAGTACTGCACGATGTTAAACGTAAAATGAACGAATTTTGAACTGTGAAGTCAAACTAATATTAAGGCACATGGTTTGGGATTTTTTTGCTATTCCAAAAATTAAAAGACGCCGAAAATTGTATGAGAGATAGAACATTTTCAGTGCTTTTTACTATCAGTTTTTGCCTGGCGATGAATATGAATAAGTTCATTGTTCACAATTAGGCGGTTCTCCCTAATTTCTATTTAATATGTACATGATCATCAAAATAACCATTGGAACCAAATTTCATATCGTCACTGAAGATTCTAAGAGGCCCACTAAATGCAAAATGACCAATTTCCGTTTTTTCAATGTGTTTTTTTCAGGCACTCGGTCCTGTCTTAACCATCTTGGCCAGCCTGCTTGGGCCCAAGCTTTTACCTCCGTCGACGTCTCGTGCCTCTGGAGACTCTGGGCAGCCCCTTTTGAGAATTAATCTTGACAAATTCAAAGGCAGTGTCACCACACTCGCCTGCCCGCCAGGCAATGAACCCGTCTGTGACGCGTATGAGAAAGTTGGAAAAAGTGCTCGAACGCAGTTGAAGAAAATACAGACTTCTTTCTCAGCGTTTGCTCTTGAAGGGGCAGGGAAAGCCTTGGCAGACTTTAATAGCAAACACATTGTGGCCTTGGAGAAAAACGGGACGGACGTAACCGGCTTTTTTAACAATCAGCCCAACCACGGAATACCTATCACACTCAATCTCCTCATGAATGCCCTTTTGAAGGACATTACTTCCGATGACAAGAAAGCGATCTTTGCGAGCAATCATCCGCTGCCAGTGCCAGCTGTGGAGCAACTTGCGTCACCTGAAGGAAGTGGAGATACGGGTGGAGCCACACTGGGACTTCTCTTGGTCGTTGGAATGAGTTTCTTCATGTCAAGTTTTGTCATTTTTATCATTAAGGTAGCCTGGAATTTTGAATTCAGAAATCTGTATTTTTATTGTCAAATTCTTTTTGACGATTAGTTTTTAAAATTTTTGTATAAAAATCATGCTTTTTCTAATTTTAATTTTCTTGCTTTGTGTAATTTCATGTCGTACACTTACGTGTTTGTTGTGTAGGAGCGGGAGTCGAGAGCTAAGCATTTACAATTTGTGTCTGGAGCCCATTACCTCAACTTTTGGCTAGCAAATTTTATTTTTGACTACACGATTTATTTGGTTCCGGCCATTCTGATTATTGTCTTGTTCGCCGTCATACCACCGCCGGCCTTAGCATCACAAGATCTACTAGTTCCTATAGTTCTGCTTCTACTTTTGTATGGCTGGGCTGAGATCCCACTCATGTATCTTTTAAGCTTTCGCTACACCGTGGCATCCAGTGGATTCCTTCGCATGATCATGTTCAATCTATTTCTAGGTAAGTGTACACATGTTTTCGGAGCTTCGAAACGGTGACAGATCTTCTTGTGCTTTTTGAAAGTGCTGAACTCTTGTTTAAATGACTTTTTTAAAAGTATTATACTAGTTTTGAATGTTTCTGAAATCGGTAGTTTCTTATCTTATTTTGACCGTTTTGAAAGTGTTGATTTCTTGGTTTGTTTGGAAAGTGTTAGAAACTAGTTTTGAATGTTTATGAAGTTTTTGTTTTCTAGTTTTTTGAGTTACATTATTACGACAGTATTTTAAGTGTCGATTCTGGACACTTGTAGGCTCCATTTGCACATATACTACATAAATCGTACTCTGACTGCGTGACTGGGAGGCAGAAATTATTAAAATACTTTTTTAATACATTCATTTTTTATTATCTTTTCAGGCGTACTTTCCCTCATCTTGGTTATTTCGTTCTCAGTAATCGACAAATTTGATTCTGCTAAATACATGTTCTTGCTGATTCCAAATCTGGATCTCGGCTTTTCCATAAGTCAGCTGAGCACGAATTTTGCTGGTCGAACAGCATGTGGAAAATTACTACTAAATTGTAAACTGCCTTCATTAGCAAAGCATCATTGTTGCAAAGGTTGTGAGAGAATTATTTTCTATTTAACATTATTACTAACAATAAGCAACAGGCCACGATTGCAAGCTACCACAGTTAGAAGTATACCACCGTTAGAAGCATTCACCGTAATAATTAAATTCTTAACTGAATAATTTCAGAGTGCGGCTACTTGGGCTTCTGTACACCAGGAATTGGACTAATGTTGGTGTACCTCTTTGGAATTGGCCTTCTTTGTTTCATTATCATTTTTATTAAAGACGGGAAGCTGTGCTGCTGCATCTGTAGCTTCCGCTGCAGATGTTCCCATCATTCCCATCATCATCGGTCAAAGAAACATAGAAGCAAAAAATCTAAAGATGCGCATGATGATGATGGTAAAAGTTCTCTTACCATTAGTTAGACCGATGCCGATGCTATGCCTGTCTTACAATAAACGTAAGTACACAATAAAGGAGATTTTTGAACTATAATTTCATTTTTCACTTGAAATTGACGATGCAGTGGAAGACTCGGATGTAGCCGAGGAAGCTGAACGGATTCAAACTACAAAACTCAAAGACCTTTTCAACACTGAAAATCTAATTGTAAAGGATTTATCGAAATCTTATGGAAGTTTGCTTGCGGTTCAGGGTTTACATCTGGGGGTGAAGCCAAATGAATGTTTTGGACTTCTGGGCGTGAATGGGGCGGGAAAAACAACGACGTTCAAAATGCTGACAGGGGAGTTGAAGTTGAGTCCCAGTGCTGGAGATGCCTTCATCTGCGGGCATAGTATTAAGTGGGAGATCAAGAAAGTTCAGAAGAATTTAGGCTACTGTCCCCAGTTTGACGGTATTATTGAGGAGCTGACGGGGAGGGAGACGATTCGACTCTTTGCGAGATTAAGGGGCATTGAAGAGAATGAAATCAATGACTTGGCCAATAAATTAGGAGCCAATCTCCTGTTCAGTGAGCATATGGACAAACCCTGTGGGACATATTCGTAGGTCAATGTTTCATTTCGTGGGGGGAAGAAGCATTGTGACGCAAGCCCCCACAGTAATCAACTTTTTAAGTGTTTACCGAACGTTTAAATATTACTTTCACATTGTTTTCAAACGTACGCACACGTGATATTTTTTGCATTTTCATAATACGTAATGTATTAAAAGGTGATACTTACTTTTTTTCAAAATCAAAAACTGCTCTTTACACTTGTCAAAAACAGTTAAATATAGTTTTTTAAAATGTCAAAAACCACTATTTACACTTTTTTAAATGTCAAAAACAGCTAATGACAGTTTTTAAAAATGTCAAAACAGCTATTTGCACTTTTTAAAATTTCAAAACAGCTGTTGGCAATTTTTCAAAACGTCAAAATGCCAGCTATTTACACGTTTTTAAATGTCAAAACAGCTATTGACAGCTTTTCAAAATGTGAAAAACTGCTCCTTACCCTTTTTTAAGTGTCAACAGCAGCTGTTTACAGTTTTTCAAAATGTCAGAAACAGCTATTTAGTTTTTCAATTTCCCAAAATCTAGTATCTGCACTTCCTCAAATTGTAAAAAACCGCTATTTAAACTGTTCAAAATGTCAAAAACTGCTATTTACAGTTTTTTAAGTTGTCCAAATCTAGTATTTACCCATTTTGTAAATAGGTAAAACAATGGTTGTTGGGACTTACGTCATTTTGACGTTAAGAGGACGGTAAACTTATGACACAATAATATGCTTTATTATTTTAAGCAGGGACTGGGATTACGCCGCAATGCTTTTTCACCCGCGAGTACATCACTCTCATATTTGCTATTAAATTACTAAGCAGGAGCTAGCAGAACACTAATTTGTGAACGTAAATCCATACAATTTTTTCTCAGGGGTGGCAACAAACGAAAGCTGTCCACTGCAATAGCATTAATTGGGAATCCTCCACTGGTTTTCCTGGACGAGCCCACTGCTGGCATGGATCCCGTGGCTCGGCGTCATGTGTGGAATTGTATTTCTAAAGTCAGAGATGTGGGTGCTTCCATTATTTTGACGTCCAACAGGTTTGTTGTCAAATTATCTGTCACTTCTCTGTCAGTAGCGGATCCAGCTATAGGCCAAGGGCAGGTGATCAATTTATGTATTCGACCCTAGCTAATGGAAAAATTTTGGGGCTAAAAAGCTGTATTTTTAAAATCACACATTTTATGCAATATTTCACCCTACATTCTTAAAACATCGTAAAACTAACCGTATTTTGGTTTTTTGGTCCATTTTGGTCTAATTTTTCCAAAGCAAATAGTTTATCTGACCTTTTGCCCTGCTTCTGGCCCTAAAAATGCTAAAATGTTTCCTAGATCTATAAGCACACGTCGAGATCCGCGACATACTAATTACTGTAAATTATCTGCTGGCTTGCAACCAATTAAATTTTGATTTTGCATTTAAATTCAGTATGGAAGAATGTGAAGCTCTCTGTACGCGTCTTGTTGTTATGACTAACGGACATTTTCGCTGTTTGGGTTCAACGCAGCATTTGAAATCAAAATTTGGGGAAGGGTACACTGTCATTGCACAGATCAGCACCAAAACAGTGTCCTCCAATACAAATATGAAGGTCAGTGAGTGATACCATGATATTACTAAACTATGTATATTATTCTGGACCTTGTTTTGCTTGTAGTTAATTTCTTAAAAAATATGGAATGTTTTCATCTGCGATTAAACTTATTTCACTGATGATTAATTGGATTCAATTTGTATTTTATTATTATTAGGAAACACAAATGGAGAAACATTCTAGCAAAAACGTTCTTTCATGGCAAAATGAACTCAAACCCCTCAGAAAATTTATTGAGACTTCCTTCCCAGGCTGCGTCCTAAAAGATGTTCACCCTGGCTACGTTCACTACATGGTTTCAAATCCAGACTTAAATTGGGGAGCTCTATTTCGAAAAATGGAGGAAGCTAAAGAACTTTTTAATTTAGACGCTTACAGCGTGGGTCAAACTTCATTGGAACAAGTTTTTCTCAACTTCGCCAAAGGAAAAGTAGCTGAGGACTAAGAAAAGTACATATAGGCGTTTATCAGATTTTTATTAGTACGATTATACATTACGTGTACTCAGAAGTAATAAACGAAAGTATTTTTTAAGAACGACGCTTAACTGGTTGGTTTTATTGTTTAATAAATCAGATGGAGTTGTGAATCTTACAATGCAATGGCGCAAAAATGAAATTAGTAGAATTAGATTGTTTAATTTTAATTAGTTTATGCTGTACTTAAAACTTAGGATATACTGTACAATTTGCATTGCTGATTGATGATTATGATGTTTTTGGACGAAAAAGTTTCATGTTTTTGTTGTTCATAATTCATAATCATCGCGAACAACGTAATTATTTATGTGTTTTCTGTTCTGATTTAAATAGCCACTATAATAAAATACATTGAAACGAAACAATAACATAGAAACACGAACAATAACGAACGTTTTTACAACCAAGGGTGAGCATTTCTGTAGTCGTAATATTGTAAATTAAAGGATGACCACGAACTTAAGTGCTTAACTCTAAATTATTATATAATTAACAGTTTCAACTCCAATAGCTTACTTACGAAGATACGACAACTTTTACATAAGAATAAAACTCTAGAAACAGTATTATTTAGTTATTATTACATAATAAACACTAATAAAAATAGTTAACAAATGATAATATATTTCTTTTAAACAAACCTGTTGCGCTGCCCATGAACAACGCAAATAAATTATACCTTAACATTATTTAATAATTATCTCGTAAAAACGAAAAATCTTTTTAAAAAAGTATCTTGCTATTTTTTTGAAAGAAGTGTAATAAAAATTAGTCGCCTCATAACACCTAACTTATTTTTGACGAATATATCTGTGTATAAATTGTAAATATATGTTTTTCTAAGAAAGAAAAGTAAAGCCAGTTTAAGTAGCTCCAAACAACTTAACACTGCTTTGTAGTAATGTAGAAACCTTCTCCAGGCGGTAGCATGGTTCAGTTAATTCTTTTCTAAGTCAATAAAAAAAGAAAAAATAATATAATGTCATAATTACTGATGATACAATTTACAAAATGGTAAGTAGGTAGTTCACTGTACGTTTACGTATTCGATGTATATTTTATAGCACAGTTTTAATTGTATTTTAAAACAAAAAATGTAATTAGTAATAACATTAAGAATAACCAAATAAACGTACATTATTTTGCAGCCTTCCTCTTACTACTCCCGCCTGTGACTTGCGCTGCTGGAGAATTTTTGCACCAGACTCTCAGATGAATCTTTAAATAGCTGCTGGTCAACAACTTGTCACAGTGTGGACAATTTTCCCGTTCTGTTTCAATTGAGAATTCGATGAATGCAATAATTAGTTAATAAGTCAATTAATTAATAACGCGCTAATACAATAAAGACAATAATGCAAATGCAACATATTACTCCAAAAATGTTCTCCGTATTCTAAATGCTAATTTACTGATATTTTAGGTAAATAAAGACATTTTACTGGTAATATGAAAAACGATACCTAATAAAAAGTTTAATGAGGAGCATTAGTAATTCATAGAATGGGAAAAATATTCGACACATTACTTATTACTTGAAAGACTTTTTGATTTTGAAGGCGGAATCAACAATGTTTCGTCTAACTGTATTGCCTTCTCAATGTGAGCCACAACCTTGTCTACGTCACGCGGACGTGGTACGAAACGACCCGAAACCGATGCAATACCACGTTCATTGTCATTGACACCACTGGCGGTGTCAGTTTTGTATCCCGATGACTCCGAACTATCATAATAATTATTGCAATCCTCAGTAAAATTCTCCATTGTTTCATTAAATTGGTTCATCTCTTCCTGTGATAATCTATTCCTAAACGAAAGGGAAACAAACAAACGAAATTGAATTCCAATCCAATATGTATTATTCATCAATATCATCAATGATTCATCATAATAATTACTATAAAAAAATAATAATATAATTCAAAGTTACTAATGCTAATCTACCTAAAATAGAAAAAAGCAGGTCATTTAGTTAATTTATTATTTATTACAGTTGATGGTCGATGTTACTGATAACTGTTACTTACACATTAGTCATCTGTTCGGCGTGTTCGGTCTTCTTTCTCGTCAGCGAACGTGATTGTTGTTGCGGCATCGGATTGACTAACAACTGCTTCTGCCCTTCGTCGTGCCCGTCGTCCCAGTCCTCTTCTGAATCACTTCCGTCGTCTTCGTCATCCAAAAAATTGAGCTCCGGATCCATACTGCGGCTCATTTGGCGTTGGTAATCGTCACTCAAATTGGTCCCTCTTGTCGTTGAAATGAAGTTTCGGAAGTTCTTGACATTCTTCGTCAGATTATAACAAACTTGATCCCCATTCTGAATTCGGTCCCAGTTTCGTCGCTTAGCTTCCCTAGTTTCCTCAGATTGACGATTTAGTTGATCAAGGGTTTTCTGTTCCCTTTCCAACCTGGCTTGAATCACACGCATTCTGTTCAACATCTTGAGTCTGTCTTTGTAGATTTTAATTAACAGTCCAACCGCATCTTCGTGATTAGGTGTATCAATAAGTGTTCCAGTTCCAGTTCCAGTGGTCTGGGTCTGGGAACTATCAATCGTTCTTGGAGGGATTCCCAAAGGTTTTGAATTAGATTGATTGTGGGGTCGAAGGTCAGTCTGAGAGTGACGACGTTGTGTCCGCTGATGTCCTAAAGGCGTGAAATCCCACACTTTCATTTCTTTGCTATTTTGATTTTGGTAACTACAGCGTGGTGTGGGTTTAAGTTGGTCCGTCATTTTATTATTTCGATCACTAACAACTGCTGAACCCGAGCTGTGACGGGGACGGGATGCTAATCGGTGGGGCTCAGTCCGGTTCCATGGTTCGTCATTTTTCTTGAACCTCTTTTTATTCCAGTTTGTAGCACAAACACAGCTATTGATTGAATCATTCGTGTCTTCTGGATTCACTGGACTGTCTACCCAAGCTCTCTTCTTTTTAATGTTTTGAGCTTTATTTCCGCCCATTAATTACTGTGTTTATGATCGGAACTATGCTAATTAATTTTAAATGTATAATTACTTGTGCCAAAAAATGCCAGAAAACTTGTTAAAAATTAACTGTTGAAGGGAAAGCTGACAAAACCGTCAACCGTGGGATAAGTGTTTATCTGCTTTAAGCTAAACAGTTATAATATTCTACATAAATAGTCGTGTCGTGGCTAATTGCCCTTCATAGTCTGTGTCTGTTGCTGGGTTCTTTGAGCATATTTTTAAATGGATTATTTAAGGTAAAGTAGGTAAAGTAATAATCCGTATAGTATACAGAATAGAAACCCACAGGGCTATAACGTATATAATATTTATTTTAAAGTTCAGTAATTTTTATGTTGTAAATTGTAAGTAAACAACGTAACATGGTGCATTTGACAGGTTTTTTGGAATTTAAATCCTTAGGCATATTATGTTCAGATCTACACTTCAGTTCTCATTGGAAATGGAAAATACACAAAGTATGAGAAAGATAAAGGATGGTGGATATTGGTCACACTGAAATAAATTAGCATAAATAAATGTGTAAAGGTCTTGTAGTTCAACAAAAACGCAGTGCAGTGTGCAGTGCAGTCGTTGCACTGGCTCTGGCTATGCGACCTTGATTTCACTTCCAACTTTAACAATAATTATTATTGTTAACGTTAACAATAGTTAAGGTCGTAAGTGAAACGAAGGTCTAATTTTATTAGTAATTTATACCTAAACAACGGTAAACAACGATCTTTATCACTCCTATCACCTACGTACTATAAGTATACATGCATTCATACAATTTTGTGTGTCACTTTACATACCTTCAGAATGCGTCACAGCTGTTGTTGAGTTGTTGTGTGATAATAATACAAACCAAACTCAAAACCATAATGTACTAAACTAAAACCTAAGAAAGGATCATTATTAAGTTACAATCTTCAAGAACAACACGTGTGACTAACCAGGAACAGAGCAATTTAACTAGTGAGTGTGAGATTGTGATTTTATTTCAACGAAAGAACTATCAGTAAGTAATTTCCAGTATATATTTAGTAATAATTTATTATTATTTTTGTTCATTTTCTATTACCAAAACTTATTCCTCATTGTAATTCCGTATATGTATTCCTTAAATTAATTTCAGATAGCGAGAAAAACTGGGTACGTTTTTCATCGATAAATCAGATTTTTAGAAGGAAGTTCAGAATGTTGTCGGTCACACGGACGAAAGGTTTGACTGCTGTTGTGCTGCCGGCTCTGCTGATGACCCTGTCAACTATTTTGACAACGACGTGGGCCGCCTATTCTTTGCAAGTGTATACGCAGCCCTACTATGGCGGTGACTTCGGCACTTACTTGACCCAAGGAGAAAAAGAGTCCGCTTTTAACATCAAGTCACTGCGCTGGAACCGCACCGAGAATAGCAATTGCACTTTCAAACTTTGTGATGACAAACACCAGGAAGTGTACAATTCTAATGGACTCGATTCCATTGACATCCCACGCTTCGTCAATCAAGATCAAGATATTAACAAAGCGATCATCTGGTGTTGCTTTCAATGCCATCATCCCCCACCCACCTGCGATGACGAGAACTTGTCCAGATCAAATCAAACGACCACAGTGTAAAAAATGAAACGAAGACGGAAGAAGAAGATTGAGACTGCAAAGCAAATATGTAACACAGACTTACTTAAAACCTTATATTTTATATTTTATTTATATGGATTACTAGCAAAACTCGATTTTTAATTTATGTCATTGTATGCTTTACTTTTACTTTTTTTGTAAAAATATCATAATTTATTACAAATTACGAATACGCAACTACATTTAAATTTTGTATTTATTGAAGGTATAAAATAAAAGCAGTATCCTTAAGTATCTTTAGCCGGTATTATGATACTCGTTTATCTGTTTCACTTAATTTTGTTTTGCTACAAAAACGTATTTTCGCACTTGTTATACCTATACCTACTTAACAATGGCGTAATGTAATGAATACTTTCTAAATCCACATGCAAGCAGGATATTTTGTAAAAAATTAATGAATGTACGAGGGTCACAGTAGATATGTCAAAATGTTATTTGCTCCGAGGAGGCAGTACACGGAGTAGGGAAATAATTATTTGCAGAGAAAGAAAAGATGGCAAAAAGAATCCATAATACAACGGTAGATGTAACATTGAAGGAAAAATCATTACGCGTGTCTATTTTTGCTTAATTTTTCAATTTCATTTATTATTTATTGTAGAACAGAAACAGTAACAGTACAGTATAGTTGGATCTTTGTTTACAGAATTTATTTTAAATCAAAATAATAATCATCATAATAAATTAAAGAAATTAAAAAAGACATCAAGCGCTGACACAGAAAAGTTGGGAAATAAGATTTGATCGTTTTTAAAGTACCTGTCTGCACATAATAGTATATCGCTATGCTTTAAAAAAGTATAAATAGAAGGGTTTGAATGTTTTAAAAAGGGTAGCACATCAAAGATTTGCATTTTTGGAGTTGTGCAAAAATTAGTTTTACACACATTTATGGAAGATCGTCAATGTCAACGTCGGGAAGTTTCCCTTCAGCCACTCGCTGGAAGCTCTGATTAATCGGCACCATGTCATCGAAGAAGCCACAGTGTCGTAAATAGAAGAGGTTGCTTCCATCCTCCCTCAGCCCCCCTGCAAAATCCCGCCTTCCCGCCTTTGACGTCGCATCCCCCGTAAAAGTAGCGTCAATCAACTCATGCCACTCCCCCGCCTTATCTCGCGCCCACTGATTCCCATAGTAGGCCCTCCTCTCCAAGTGACCCAGCTCCGGATCGAAATTCTCCAGGAAGGAGTAGAAGCTCTTGAGGTAGATGCTCACTTTGGGCTTCCGGAAGCTGGCCACCAGCTGCCACACCTCGGACTCGGGTCGCTTGAACCAGGCCGTGTAGAGCGTATTGTCCGCATCAATGGGTCTCGCATGGACCAAAAACTTGTAGGTGGTTCCCGCATGCCAGTTGAACTTGACGTAGGACTGAGCCCCTGACCCCTCCGCCCCGAACTGACCCACGAAAACCCCTGTGCCCTTCTCAATGAGGTCCACCCTGTACTCCTCAGGGATCTCACTGGGGTCGTCGGAATTGAACTCACTCCAGATTGAAAAGAGAACTCGACGCTCCGCGGGCCCATTGACTTGAATCCCAAAATAACCGCCAGTAAATCCAACGGCCATGGCGTAGAGACCAATGGCTTCCCCGCCCTCCGGAACGGTCACTTCATTGTAGTAGTACTCAATGTCCTGATTTTCTCCTGGTAGTTCTACCGGGTATCTCAAGTGGACGGAGGGCCCTCGCCGGCCAAAATACGCCTCGGCAGCCACATTGAAAACGATTTCATTGTCCGTAATTTCGTGGGACAGAAGGAGCTGATTGACCTGAGCGAAGGTGGCTCCGGACCTTTCAAGTCCTTGGAAATTGAGGCGAACGTAGCCCTCTTTGGTCACAGCCCGCCGTCCAAGGAAAACATTCTGGTATTCACCCCCCATGGCGTCCCTTATATTGACCTCGGTGTCAATGGGCTCGTCAGCCCAGGAGAATTTAAAGGAACTTTGACTGTCCATTGGAATGCGGAGCCGGAGGCTGACGCCGATTGTTTCGGGTTTACTCATTCGAAAGAAGACGCTCCAGATCGTCCCTTCCGACGCCCAATTCTCCATCCCCGTCTCCCCGATTATCTCACCTGGACTCCCTGGACTGTCGTACTTGATAATGAAGGCATTCCCGGATATTGGGATTTCCTGGAGAATAAATTACAGTAGTATTTTTGAACAAAATAATGCGAAATAATCATAATTTATTGGTAATGCAGGCCAGTAGATCGTACCTTAATAATAATTAATCGATCCTCAGTCTCCTCTTCGATACTGGAACTGGAACTGGAACTATCGCCGCAAAATAGTAGTTTTTTGCAATTAGGCATTTTTAAAATGTAAAAATGTAATTTTTAAAATTTGCTGTTATAAACTTAAATCTTTGTTATTCAGAGAAATGGAAATGTGCAAGTACTGCTTCGTTTTTTAGTCTGTTTCCTTTAAAGCTAAGCTAAAAGCTTGTGGTGTGGGTTGATATTGGTGTACACTTTGTACAGGTGTTGAACTTGAATGGGTTACGAACCACTTGCAACTGCTTTTATGTAGTGAACATGTGTTTACACAAAAGTGGAAATTATGGACGCACATTATTGTTTAGCCCAAATTGATTGTAATCACATCATTATCATCCAACACGTCGTCGGCATTTTGATTGAGTATTGCACAGACGTTTATTTGCGTTCCATTGCTACCTATACGCACTGTACTGACATTAGTATGTACTTACAATAATTATTACAATTAAACATGTTTTAAACTCATTTAATGACACCAGCACCTATTTCATAACTACCGACGGTGACAGGATCCCACAGTTTTATATAATATTACAGGTAACCTTCCGTCATCTTCGGAGTGTAATAAATTAGCTTAGTGCATGATCATTGAATTCAGTTTCAATTGATAACATTTTTTCCTTGATACATCAGCCACTTTAAAATGAAGCTGTTGGGTGGAAATATGATCTTATCTCAATTAATGTAATTACTACAAAAAAGCGAATACATACATATACCTCTACAACACGTAGTTTAATTGTGATTACGATAGAAATACTGCAGCGCAGATAAAGATGTAATCGTATGTACCAGTATATTAACAATGTTCTATAATATCCTTTAAATAATTCTGACACAAAAAATATAGTCAGATGCTCAAAAAAATAAATGTTGTAAATTAATTCTGAGGCAATATGGGTACTCGTCCTGAATTTTTATTTAAACCGGATGACCGTTAATTGCTTTTATGTCGCCTGGTAATTAAATATTTACAAAATTTCCCAAGTGACTGACTGAGTGAAAAAGTGTAAAACAAATAAGTAATGAAATTTCCGCTTTTAGCTGTTAAGCTGCGGATATTAGTAACCATCATTTACGTATTTGCAAAATTATGTACACAAGGTATGAGTGGAGCAAATTGTTTTCCGTCTATTAATTTAATGCTTGACACTACAAAGCATAATCAACCGCAATAATCATCACCCAATTATTTGCGTCTGTAGTCTGTTGAACAATATATTGGCAACCAAAAACAATTAGGTAATCGTACTCAATTCGGTATTTTTATTAAATCTGGTTGCATTTTATATTATAACTGCGCATCAAACCTACGTGATTTGCTTGGATTTATTGCACAAAGATATGAAAAATTGTTCAGTTTATAACATAGCAGTGATCAGGTTATAAATGCTGACGAGTTATGATGAACCAATAATGGGGTAAAGTGTCAAAAATGCATATTACGCAGCTTTAATTTCACATGTACATAATTAA
>JAQFZC010002358.1:0-23519 GCA_034695205.1 Dicyrtoma fusca | reverse complement strand
GCGCTTAAAAGCATTGTGGCGGAAGTCCATTGCTCAACTAATTGCATTGTGGCGCAAGTCCACCGAACAGTCTTTTGGTTATGTGTGCGCGTTGTGAATGGATCCGCATGTAAATGAATAGGTATTCTCGTTTTGTGGACTTGCGCCACAATGCAACTAAGAGACGGCTGGACATACGTCACAATGCTTTTTAGCCAGCATTGGACTTACGCCACAATGCACCTTCACCGACGATTTGCATCTTGCCTTCCATTAATTCCAGGATCCCTATGTATCCCCTGTACAAAATCTTAGTTTGTTAATAATTATCAGTGAAGTATAATTAAACCCTGTATAATAATAATATGTTAATCAGTTACATACAACTAGTATAGGTATACATAGTGTGCTCAACTGGGTTGAGCACTTGACGAACCTTCGTGTTGTTCAGTTATGGCCTACACGCGGATCCTAACACTGGTAATTTTTGTTCGTTTTTTTAGAGGATTCTGGTTCCCCCGAAAAAGCAATCGCTGTGTCATGACAGATCTTTGTCAGCATCACCCTACGATATGATGGTCGGACCTCCCAAAACACCCACACCCACTTCGGGCTCACGGATGACGCCGAGTCCGAATCATCATTTAGTGCGTAATCATCATTCAAATTCAAGACCAAGCTCTTCGTTTTCCTGTCCTGGCTCAGATAGTGTGGACGTGCGGTCTTCACCCGCTAATCAGGGAAGTCAGGAAGCAACTCTCACTTCGGTAACAACAACTACTACCAGTAGTTTTGGAGTGTCTACGTGTAACGTAGTTGTTCATCCAAGGAGTAAATCGCAGACTCCGAATTCGCTTACAATCACCCCGACGATTAATGACATCTCAGGTGAATTTGATAAAAGTCAGTTATAACTTAGTTTCTGTTCATTGGTCGTTATTTTCATGTGTATTTTGTTTTTTTTTGCTTGTATAGCTCTACATACTTCGTAGAAATTAATAATTTATTTGACCACCTCTTTATAATTACTTATGTAGTGCCGTTTAAGTATCCTATTTAGTAAGTATAATTTTGAATTGTAATTATATTGGTAAAGTAAAATGATAACTTATTTGGTGCACAAAAGTTAAAGTTGTAGGCTTGTATATTGCTTTCTCGTTATATTATTTGTCATACAGGTTTATGTACGGAGTGATTTTCCTTAAACAAAATACCTAGCTCTACAGTTTATTCTCCTTGGTGTATTACCTATCTTTTAGTTTAGTATAAATTAATACAGTCAAAATCGAAACAGCAGTCAGTATTATTGTTTTTGGTTTACCGACGGTAAAATATACACATGATTATAGCAGACTTATTTGGCTTACCTAATAATATAACGTAATTTGTATAACCAATCCTGATAAGTTTAAATTTCCTTTTCTCGGCATAATTGTGTGTGGGGTGCGACGAATTCATTTTCATTATATTACCTGTTTATTGTTCATTTAAAAGGCAAGCACCACATCTGTCTGTAGTTCTTCCAAATAATTTATACAGTGGAGTATCCTTCCATGCTATAATTTATCGGTGAATACTGCACTATTTTTCTAAATACTTAGTTACCAGGATACATACTAATCACCTAATGTATTATGCATCGGTCATCTTATACTTGTACTTGTCGTAGAATGTGTTGGTGACTCGCATGACAGTTATAACCAGATTTTTGAATTCACCGTTAAGTACTGTAGTCGCGGTAAAACTGGGAGGGTGAAAGCTGACGTTCTTCTTGTTGTAAGACATTGTTTTTTCTAATACGTAAAATCACTTCACTGGCACAGAGGCAGGATCTATTAGAGTCAGGCTTTTGAGGATTGAGCTGTCTGTAGCTGACATATTTATAAAACAGACATGTAAGATTCAGCACTCATCTTAACGCCTTTAAATATGAAAGAAATCAGTAGAAGAAAACAAGAAAATTGATATTTTTGTTTGGCTGCCATTAAAGGACCATTCATCACTGATTCTTAATAACCGTTCGAAGAAAAGTGTATATAGGTACCTACTAGGGGACACATGGAACCTGAAAAAGGGAAATTGCTATATTTTACAAGCTTAGGTGCACTCTTTTAGGGACCAGAACTACGACCTTCACTCACTTTATTAGTTCTGATGACCTTGAGTCGTTTTTTATCATTCACAAATAATTATGCCAATATATTTTAACCTTAGTAGTTCAAAAATAATTGGATAGCAGTATTGTCCAATTATTTTTTGTATTATTATAATGCATACTCAGAACGTATACCCCTTCGGAACTATTAGGAAATCATCATAACATAAACTGCATACTATCAGTATTGGTTATCTACATATAGGTATATATATTTTTAAATATATTTTGTTCATTATTGTTTAGCTAAATCTTAAAATGTGTACTAGTGTAACTAGCAACTTTTAAAACATACCTAGTAAGCTGCATGTACAATTGGTAAAAAGTAAAAGGGTTAGGATTCATATTTCAGCTATGCCCAAACACACAGGGATATCAATTATGTTTGTACCAGCTGGGTAGCGTTGGAGGCAGTTCTTTCCGACTTTCCTTTTCAAAGTCCTTTAAAAAACTACCGGCTTGAATGTTCGCTCCGTTCACATGTCCGAATCATAGCACTTGCTTAACACGGGTAGCACTGTTTTAAAGCGAACGAATCATGTCCATCAAAGTTGGTACTTGCACATTTAGATTGTTTTAAAATACATATTTGTTTTGACGAAATATGAGTTACTGTACTTACTTGTGTGCATCAACAGATATTGGTCCTACATAACCTACCTATTTGTTATTAATAACAGCTGTTTTCGATGCTAGGTCATTTGCTAACATCAACATTCATGAAGTTATTCAGATAATTACCCACACAAATAAGTATTTACACTTTAATTTAAAATCTTAATTTTTCATCGAAGGTAGTAGATTTTGTTTGTGTTGTTGAAAGGACCAGCAGTATGTCAGATTTTTTTGTTTTTCATATCTTTGTTTCGAATCTAGTTTTACACGGACTCAGAGTATTTGTAGGTCGTAGGTAATTCGTGTAGAAGTGTTTGCCTTAGTCACTCAGACTTAACAATAAATTGTATGAATTTCCCAAACTTTAAAAACAAAAAGTAAACATGTGTAGCACGATATCACCATGAAAATAGCGAGTATGAGGATAATGTAATGTGGCTACTGACGTAGGATGGATAGTATGGATGAATAATGGGAATATATTGTTGAGTGAATGACTATCAACGGGGTCAAAGGAAATGGATTTTTAAACTTTGACCTTCTATTAAAATTATAATTTTTTACAGTAATCTCTTTTAATTCTGTGATGGGTTATTTATATCGTTACACCACAAATAATAACTTACTTAATAATAGGTTGGGGTTTTTAGTAGCTTGCTTGCTGATAGTATTGAATGGTTCTTATAACTGTAAACTGACTTGTATGAGCTATCTGTTTTTGTAAGTAGTATTGAGTGAATTATGAAAATGAACTGACCTGCTGACATTTTTGTCCAGGTACGATAAGCGCCGTGGGGCACTCTGCGAACGCTCCTCGTGTGGACTCTCCAACGAAGCAGTGGCAAAACAAGATTTCGTCAAATTTTGAAAGATTATTTTGCTTTGCTAACGAGGTTGATAAAAGACGCAGGAGCACGGAAACGGGCTCAACGGGTTCTTCCCCTCGCAGCGCTTCTTGCGTGTCTTCCACAAATAATGGAAGCAGCAGCAGTAGCACAGTTTTTGTGACTCATGGAAGCCCAATAATTACTTCAACTCATTATGGAAGTGTAAAAGCTCAAGTTGCCACATCCTCACCATCGTCATCATCGTCTTCTTCGGGCTCACTAAGTTATTCTGCTCGAATAAAATCGTCGTCGTCGACGGGAACCACGGTTGATATCCTGGAACGACCCAAAACCCCGTCAGGCACTATTGAATGTACAACTTCGCCAGACTCTGGGATCGGGAAAGACTTCACGAGTTCATCAGACGTTTGGCTATCTCATCCAACTTCCACATCATCGTCTTCAATTGACAGAGAACAAACTTTGTCGAATTCTTCCACGAGCAACAGAAATCATGGATATAAACGAAATTGTACAAATGGGAATTTACCCAGAACACCAAGTCCATCAAATGCTCCACTGGATGAGGTGGAAGAGCCCCCACTTCGAATTCCAACTCCTGGAAATAATCCTGTGTATAATAATAGCAACAAAAGCAGTAGTAAAAGTACCGCCAAAAGCTCTTCATTTGGAATAATTAAGTTAGAAAAAATCACTATGGAGGACAAGCCACCTCTTACACCCAGGATTGAACGTTCGGAAAACAGTCCCGAAGATCTGACCAAACACGAGAAATCTCCAGCAGTGGAGGGAGCCGCCGTGCCCTTCAAGTCAATCAAAGTTGAGAAAGCTGATACTCATGAATTACTCACCAAACCTGTGGAGGAACAGTGCAAGCAACTACAGACAGATGCGTTTAGTACAAACACTGAAAATCATCATGCAAGCACAAACTTGCATGCCGCTTCGGATTCCCACGGTGGGGCAACTAACTCGGTTGGAACCAGTAGTAGTGGCAACGGTTCTGCTGGGCATTCTAATTCTGCAAGTGTCGCAGGTGGGTCTGGACATGGTCACACAAGCACTGGAACTTCGTCATCTCATGCCAATAATTCGGTTTGCATGGACCAACCACACTTTAAGAAAAGGTGGAACAATTGGGGCAGTGGGACACAGGCCTCCCCAACAGTTTCGGCGAACCCCTTGAATAATTCGTCTGCGAATTCCCAGCCCGTGGATGGAAGAACCAGTGTAGCTTCTGACTGCAGTAGTGCAACTAGCGTTGTTTCGACAAGTGATTTGCCACTCGCAACAAATGTTACTTCTAACTCTAACAGCAGTATGGTTACTATCAATAAAGTTCCACCAGGTCATGGGAGCAACACTGGAACAAATAGCGGCGGAAGTTCTGGATCCTGTGGGACGAGTAAATTTCGGCCCAAAGGAAAAGCTTGGGATTGGAATGATCGAGTTGGTAGTCCGTCACCGGTTGCACACAATTGCGTTAGCAGTTCAAGCAGCAGCACTTCACCGACGAATGCTCCAATTTCGAAGAACGCAGTTAATTCAAAAAGCAGTACGAATTACAATATCAGTGACAACATTCCAAATCAGAGCTTGACTGTGAACAGCACCAGTAATACGTCATCTGCATCCGCTCCTCATAGTCAGCCTTGCAGTAAAAACTCATACGCAAGTAGCAGCCACGGGAAGTTGAGCAGTCGGACGGGCAGCGCTGATATGAAGCATTTTTCAGGCTCGTCCGTTTCTACAGTTCGTCAGCAGCTCATGAACGCCAAAACGGCTCCTAATAGCACGGTTGCTGTTGTCAATATTACGACCACCACCCCCTTGAATTTGAATGGATCCTCCTCTTCAGGGTCTGCCTCATCTCACAATGTTAGTGGAACAGGAAGCGGGACAAATCACAACCACAGCAATCATGGACAAGGAAATAATGGCGTGCCTTTCGCCGCTGGAAATCTGCCACCTGCTCAAACATTACAGCAGCAAGCTTCGCATCATCATCAGCACCATCATCAGCATCCTCCCAGCGCAGCGCCTAACCCTCATGCACAGTCCTTTCTGAAATCGACCCCACCCATCCCCACCTTTCTTGGGCAGTCTCAAAATTATCATCATTCTAACTACCATCATGCTAACATCCCCGGTGCACCTCCTATGACTGCCTCTCAACCACCAATGTACCACACCAACAGTAACAGCAGTCATGTTGCTTCCCCAAATCATGGCCATAGTAATCATCCACCCAGGGCTAACAGCGGTTCTGGAGGTCAAGGTGGACTAGGCTACCCAGTAATGCAGAATCCTAAAATACATCCCTCTGCGTATTCCCAGCCGTCAGGTTGTGCTTCGACGGGAAATTCTCACTACAACGCGCCTCCGGTCGGGAGTATTTCTGGTGCCAATAGTTCAAGCTCAACGGAAAGTCGTCATTCGTCACAAACCGTCAATGGCTACATGAATTATCATCGAAATCAAAGCCAGCACTCCAATCACCAGTATCCAGCTTCAACGGGGAACGCTGGAGGAACTGTAAACTACGGCAGTCATAACCAGGGCAGTCACCACAGTAATCACCCGCCGTATGGTCCGCCGCCAGCAGCATCCCATTCACATGGAGCCAGCCATGGTGTTGGTCACGGTCACGGTAGTAAGGGAGTAGGAAGCAACATCTATCCGCATCAGTCACAGTCGCATGGCAACCACACCCATCCGCATCCAAGTTATAATAACTATGCCAACGTTCCTTCTCGTCATCATCATTCCAACCACTCGAACCCTCACCATGGTCCCGCATCTCAGTCGTCTCATGGTCACCACCACAACACTGGAAATCACGGTAATCAGTATGGCAATCAGATGTTGCCGGCAAGACGGTGAGAATCATTTAAATCCGTGTTTCGCTTTCGTCTTTGTGACAGACCTAAAGCATTTAAGCGTTTGTGGTAGCAACACACTACTAGCGACAGTTAATATTCGTGTATATTATCTCACTTTAACAAGTCTAAAATTTATTTCGCGAGTGCGTAAGTACTAGAACTAGTGGTCATAATTCTAATCGTGAAAATATGTAAATTACATTATGAAGCTTTAAAAATCTTGATACTCGAACACGTTCTACAGTAAGGTTACTTATAAAAAATCATTCGTTGCGTTGTAAAGTATTGTAAATTATTATGTTACAGCAAAATGAAATTTCTAAATGCACTTAAAAAATTGTAACTTAGGGATAAGAAAGTACATTCTTTTAAGGTTCTTACAGTAAAAATGTATTTTAATGCAATCAGTGATTTCTACAAGAGGATAGGGAATATACTGCGTCAAACAAATTTAACTTTTTATCGTATAAGAATCGAGTTATGAAAACCGTAGGGTATAGTAAATTCAAATAAGGTTGAGCTCGCCTAAGCCTTACAGTAACACTTCCTCTGGACCACTCGTTGTGTCGTAAAAAACAGTACTAATAATATCCTTTACCACTTGTTTATATGCTGTAAGCAATTAAGACTCGACTTTCATACTGTTCGTGGTTGTACTTATTTGTCTGGTGATCGGTCGTTACTTCGAAGCCAAACCCTTGAAACCACGACTTCGACGTCGCATCTTCACAAATCAGCAAAATTTAAAAATGAAATTAAACGAGAAAGAGACATTCGAATGTAATGATTATCAATATACGTAATTGACGTGTGAAGTTATTAATTTTTTGAAGAAATAGATATTCGAAGGAAGGTTTTTCGAAGATAGAGTTTTCGAAGATATGCATTGCAGAAATTGTGACCGTGAATCATTTGCCTGTGGTTTGTGAAGTTTTAACATAAATCTGTATACAAATGTATAGGTATTTGGGTCTATTTGTATTTCCCTTGCACTTGTAGTTCGTATGCGTATATACGTTATTTGGGTGAGGACGTATTAATTTTTATTTACGTTTAAAATAACTCGTTATTTCGTTATTTTTAATTATATCTAATCTTGAGGTTAGCCCATTGTGTAATGACATGGTGACAGTACTGAGTCATGTTGTGAAAAAGTATGTATGTTACGCTACAATTATTCAAGTGACTCGTCGCCATTCAAAGAAGCAATTCAATGACACTGCCATGTCCAGGGATTTCTTGTTAACTATTGTCTCAGTCATGCGACTCAATTTTTTTTAATTGTATTAAAAGTGTATATAATTACCGTAGTGTAAATAATACACTTGTGTGTGTTCACTTCGGATTGTATTGTTTGTGTGTGTGAGTGTGGACGTTGTTTTTAAATCGCCAGAGTAATTTAAATGAACGTTAATATGTAAAGGGCGCAATCGTAAGTATGTCAAGGTTTTTGTAAATATCTTTGAATATAACTGTAATAACTGTAATGATGCAACAAAATCCTCGGAGGAAGTGGAGGGATCATGAGGGGAGAATTTGAAATGGCAGTTTGGGGAATGAATTAGTGGGTAGAGTGCAGTTTGACTGGGGAAATAAAATAAGTTAATTACTCGTACATATTGTATGATGCGTATAATGGTGCCCTACAATATAGTGAGCGACAGGTGGTATGTAAATTAATTTTAATGGTGTATGTAGTAGGTTGGAAATAATACTGGTTTTCCACATATTTGTGTAACACTTGAATTCATACAAAGAATATTGTAATTGTTTTTAAGTAATTTTTCTATATGGTTGTTAAGGTGGGTTTAGTATGCGTTTGTATATCAATTATTGAATTAAAGTTTTGTCAGCTTGTTAGGGTACGAATAACCTTTAAATAGTCCGCATATCTAGTTAAAGTACATGAGGGTAATTAGGAATGTATTGTGTAATAAATTAATACCGTACTTTTAACCCTACGAGTATTAGTTTTTGGATCTACATATTAGTACAATAATAATTAATAAACAGTTTCGTTCAAGTCATGACGGGCAAAGTATTCAAAAGCAGTAGAGCAAGATGACATTGTCTGACGCAAGGACAATGATTGCGTCTAGTTTAACTTAATAAGTGAGAGTGTGTGTACTTACACCATTCTACGACTATTTCACGAATACTTTGTTATAAAATAACGTTATGATCGTGTTCATTTTAAACTACTACAATTCAATCGTAAATGTATGAATACGTGTGTGCGACTATTGGTTATTATTATTTTTTATCTCTTAGTTGCTACATTTTGGTAATCAAAACTAATGAGAAGGTCTGATTTATTGTTATTTAGGTTTAAGTGCGGAACAAAAATATTATTGTTATTCAGTGTAAAGGTTTATAGAGAGTAGTGATTGTAATATCGTATAACATACCACTAGTTCCTTGGTTTACCGGCAAATAGGCTTTGACGTTTCTCTTCTTATATGGGTAATGGATATACGCTGCGCTGTCGATACTAAATTTATTTTATTCATACTATTTTGTAAAATTCGAAATTCAACTAAAACAAAACGGCTGTTTAACCAATCGGAAATCGAAATCATTCGGAGATCGAAATCATTGCTCTAATATTTCTCTATCGCTACAATAAATTGAATTTACGTTCACTGTTTTTCGAGAAAAAAAAACGACCGGAATTTTTAATATATATGCACGCGTGTATTAGTGTATTTTGAGAAACGATGTTGTATTTGTACTGTATTTGTGTGTGTTCTATACTATAGCGTTTACATACATACTCGTTTGTATTTATTTACATCATCCCTTAGTAGATGATGACAACTTTGTTACTTCAAACAAGCCTGCCATCCATCTTTATAATAAATTATTTCTGTTGTTTATTTTAGTATTAATTGTGAAAATCATTGCCTCACGATTTTCAATTTATAAATAAATTCAACAAACAAAATGTGGTTTTCGGGAGTTTTAATCTGGAATTTCACGAGATCATTCTTACTTCACGTTTCTGTAGAAAATATTGTAGTGTGCATCAAATGTATTTGAGCAGCTAGTTTCCTACATAGATCATATAATCATATAGATGTAGGTAGATACCAAAAATGTACCAGACTAAAAAGACCGTCATACATACTTCCAATTTATAACATAACCAACTGCCGACGCACGAAAATGTCGTTTTTGAGACCACGTCAAATGGTTATTCCAAAAGAATCTCGTATATAACACTAACAATCTTAAGGCATTTTATTGTAGGAATTTAGAACAAAACTAAATTTGTTACACAAAAAGATAAACAATGTACGACAAGTTTACATACTACTACTAACTGTTTTGTAAATCAGTAAAAAATATTCGAATTTCAGTCATTTCAAATAAACTGTTATTGCTTACAAAAATTACATAACCGTATTATATTTTGTCTATGGAAAGAATCTGGCGGTTGCATGGTTTGATATAGAGACTAACTTCATATTACATTTTAGGATCTTTGATGCTATTTGTCGAACCAGGACCAGGGCTGCCAATGAGACTTTTAGTAAACATGTTTTCGGACAACTGCTGAGGATTAGGATGATTTTCGAGTTTTTTAACAAGCTCTTGTTGCAAATTAGAATCTTCTAATTCTAATTGCTTCATTAGGCGGTACAGCGCAGACGCTTCGCGAATCCGACTAAATTCCAAGCAAAACGTCATGATTTCGATGTAAAGATCCTGAAAAAAAGAAAATTATGATATACATATGTATCTTATTAAAAATGTTTAAGTTGTACACAACATGGCAACTAAATACAACTATCCTACAACCAGGATACCCCACACAGCCCATGATGGCCGTACTGCTCCCAGCAAGGCTCTCCAATGACTCATTTATTTTTGAATTTTTTGAATTTAAAAATTGCCAGCCAAATGTTTATGTAGTTGCCTTATATAGGCACTCAAAAGGTAAGAAATTCAAGCCTCACCTGAACATTGATGATGCGATTACGTATCAGAGATTGAAGAAAAACGCATACAAGTCTTATCAGTCGATTTTGCACATATTTGTCTTGAATACCTTCGCAGGTTGAAATACAGTTTGAAATATAAAGATGTAGAAATTCTCGCGGCAGCTCCACAGCAGAAGTTAGCCTGTATTATTTAGTTATTACGAGCACATTAAACAGATGTACTACCAAGAACTTGGAGTTAAACCATTAAACTGCCCTAACTTCCCTTGTCCTGTAGGACCACATTTTGCTTTAAGACAATATGAATTATTAGAATGCGGCAACTTGAACGCCCCTATTTGTACCCATTTTAAAATACTTTTTCTAATAATCTCATCATATCATGTACTGTCCTTAACACGAATCGAAGACTTCATTTCTCCGTAAAGCTTTTTAATTCAATCTGTGGTCTTAATTTGCGAGGGATGTTTCTTTTGACAAATGACAAATTACCTTGGTTCAGAAAAATACTTTTGTCATAAATGTAAGCTGCAAACTTACCTATTCACAACTTCCATGGAATGCACTGACATTTCCATATTAATTAACACAGAAAAGTATTCCGTTATTTCAGCAGTGTCCATGAGTCTCAGTAAGATTTCGATGGCAACCAACGGATTGTTTTCTACTAGGTCCGGCAATCGCTCCGGGGTTAACCCTATCCGATGAATAATTTTGGGATTTTTCCGAATAGCTGTAACCAATGATTCCCGTTGACTAATTGTCAACGCATCTTTAAAAGCTTGGCTAATCAGTTCTTGTGCCTCCAATTCCACTTCTTCCGAACCCATCAAGGAAGTAGCCTCCCCCTGAGTAAACGGATGCATTGACGAATTTGTATGTGTGATCCATCCGAGCTGCGAATTATGAATAAAATAATGTAAGCAGATATGCTAACACGAAAATATTTCAGCGGATACCCAAAATCCAACCAAACTTGGTGTGCTAGTTTGGTACCATGAGTATCACTTTTTGGTTTGGCCAAAATACCACGAAAATCCTTTCTTTGTTTTGTACGTAAATGAAGTGACCTTTTACCCTTTACCTGTGACCCACTCAATTTCGTCTCCCGCTTTTCTAAATAACTAGCGTCAGTATACAAAAATGACCAGCGTCAAAAAGTGTACAACAATAGTCAAATGGCATTCCAACTCTCAACGCTGACCACAAAAGGTCATGGCGGGGTCAAAATTGATTTAAACTTGATTTGATCTATAAAGTTAATATGTAGCTGTATTACAAAGATAATCATGTCGGTACACTGATAAATAATTACCTCATCCGGATCATCCTCGGTGGAATAAGCTTTGGGCGTTAGGCGATCAAACTTTGGTCGATGACTTTTGGTGGCAACGACGTCATCGTCTGCACCAGTTTCCAACAGAGTTCTGGTAACATTTTCTATCATCTCCACACTTTGAGATTTAGAAGGGGCAAACCTTCATTGAGAACAGAAATGAAATTCTCTCATTAGTAAATGTTGGCTACCCATAAACCTACCTACGTAACTACAACTAGAAAATTTCACAACTGACACAGTGCACAGCCAATATACACAGCTACGCTCTATTTTAAAATCCATAAGGTTTTCAATAGTTTGTTATGCTTTATTATTATATATCGGACAGTTCAGCATGTAGCATACAGTAGCAACTACTGGAGGAGAAACTCTGACAAATCGATCGTATTTTCAAAACTCACCTTGAACTCTTTCCAATAGGATCACGGTTAAGGTACGCTGGAATAGAAGAATGTACGAAAGGAAACAAAGCTGACACCTGCTCATCTTTGATTCTTTTGAGGTAGCTAAGATTTGATTTGCTAACTTCACGTGTTTCGTTTAGCAAGTCCAAAGGGGACAATTCCCACAGCTACATAACAAAATAATTAAAATTAAGAAATGCTTTGCCGTGCAATTCAGGAGTTCGTTCGATCAAAGAGTCTAATAGATCCGACAAAACAAGGTCTAGACACTACGTCCTGGTGAAATACGTAGGTAAGAACATTCGTCAAGGTATTTTTAATTTATTGTTAAAAGCAATTTGTAACGTGTTGAGGGATTTATCTGACGTAAATGAAGTAATACTGGACAAGAAACCATTACCTAACTTACCTTTGCAACGGACCTGGTTTCATCAAGAACGCGTGAAATAGCTCGCATTTCTTTCTCCCCAAGGACTTGGTACACTGTAGCTTTCGAAGATCTTCTTTCCAAATTCTGAAATATAAACGAACTAATTAATACCCTTTTTAACTACTATAAACTAAGTACACTATTAATTATCAGGGTAACTAGATCATTAGTCACACGCCTGTTTTCATTGAAATATGAACTCAAATTTCCAGCGAGAATCTTTTATAGAAACCTTTAGTCGTACTTAATATCAAATTAATTTTTAATTCAGCATTTATAATAAATAAATCTCTATACTATTTACACTTTTCTAAAACTGCAATCCTCAATTCAGCACTAACTTGATCTTTGAAATCATTTATCTCATCACTATCACTCTCAAATTTCCTAACATTTTTGGTTGCACAGTAAACACTCAGCATTCAGTCATTACAAAGTCGTTTTGTTTACTAGAACTTACCAGAATGCTCACGAAAAAGGACACAAACGGATTAAATATCAAATCGAGTATGTTTTTATCTCTCCGGAAAACGCCAATGAGTAAGCAGACGGCTGCAACTTTTTCACTGCTTCTTCCAATTATATCCGGGGTGTTAAGTAAAGTCGCGAGTACGTTGCAAGCTACAAGAAAAACAATAAACTCACTCATTCTCAACGGCGATTTCCATTTCTCTACCGAAAATGTAAGCAATACAGAATTTTAGATTCTATATTTTAAATGACGCGGAAACGCTATATTTATTGACAGCCAATTTTTGTGTAAGGTTAAAGGACCCTCTAATATGGCCTAATCGGCGTCAATATATAATATATTAGATACGTTTATAAAGGGCAGGTAAGCTCAAGCTTTTGAGTTCAAGTTGCCGAATTAGGAATAGTATAGGTTTAAATGCGCCAAAATAGCGGTAAAGTAGATAGAAGCATCTTTTTGGTAGCGCGAGTTTGCTACCTTCTCTAAAGAAACATGATAGACGCTAAAGAATACATAGGTATAGCATTTAGAAAATCTTAAAATACCTTGAAACTGTAGTGATTCTCCTGGAAATTTTGAAAAAAAGTTATGAACCAATATTTCAACAGGTGATACTTCCATCTTCTCATTTTTTAGTATCCTGTTAGAAACACAAAATCAGATTCATTAAAGTCAACGCACATTGCATTGATGAGATGCAGCGTCAATCTGCAAACCTTGTATCCATAAATGCAGACACTTATTAGCCAGTTTGCCGAAACCGAAAAAACTTTCAACAAGTCACACACTATTTATTTTTTAATGCGACGTGCTGTGCTAAGGACAAACGAAAGCAACGAAAAACACACGCAATTCGCTGTCTAATTCGTATTGCCATACCCCGAAACTAAAACCTACCCTACCCCTATCCCAGAGCGGGTAGTCGAATATAATCGGTCTTAAATGTTAACTTTTCTGATATTTAAAGGGGAAGGGTTTCTATCTTTTCTATCCCTGCAATGATAAGCAGATCGTTCCGATTGGCACGAAGCTTGGTATAATGGATCGTTGGTAGTACTACACACCCAAAAGGCCGAATAATTACTCTCAAATAATTCACGCCCCCCTCAGAGGAAACATAGCTTTGGCGATCGTGAATTACTGAATTACTCCGCCTAGCAGTGTCCGATTGATGTCGAATTTTTAAAAAATGTCGTCAGTAGTAAACGTAGCATGATCTCCTACTCTCCTTCAACACTGCATGAAAATCGTCTGGAAAAATTTCAAAATTCTGCAAAATTTATTTGCTATAATTTTAAAACCAACCACAGAAAAGCCTTATTAAATTTACTTAACGTATAAACATTATGCGCTCAACATAGTTATTTTAACTTGAATTAAATTAAAGATTATAAAAAGCAAATCGTAAGTTAGGTTAGGCAGCGTCCCCGCGGTAGGTTAGTGTGGAAACGACTTAGGAAAATGGAAAAGATATTTTTCCATCGTCTTTCGGAGCATAAATTAGGAGGGTTTTTGAGGCCCCCTCTCCATAAAAATTGTGATCGTAGGCTTTTGGGCAAACCTACCTATATTTAACCAAAAAATTGAAAACATCACTGTAGGTCACCTCATCAAGTTTTAAGTGGGTGTCTAGAACCCCCCCCCCCCTCCCCTTCCGAAAAACACGACTCCAAAAAGTAAAACTCAGCCAGACATTTAATACTGTTCAATTAAATACCAACTGTATTAAGTAAGGTACTATCAAGTATCAACAGCGGCGCCGGAAATTAAATCTAAATAGGTGCAAACAAACAAACATGTTTCAAATAGACCACAGTCAATAGTTACAGTTACCCCTTTTGGAACAGATTAACTCTAACAAAAATCCATACAAGTACACTCAACAAAATGCCATTAAAAGTGAAGGAATTTGACATCTGGATCGCATCATAAACGCATCATACTCGTATCATGCCGGTGATGATGAGGGCATGATGCGGTTATGCAATTATGATGCGACGCAGATGTCAAATTCCTTCACTTTTAACGGCATTTGGTAGAGTATACTTACTTCATTAATACTTAAATACAACATAAATCATCTTACCGCAACATTTTACTCTCCATGTCTGGAAAACTAGTAGATTGTGAATACTGTGATACTAATTCCCGTACATCCATCACCATGTCAATGTGAATAATTTGACGAGAGACAATTCATGAGACGATAATAAATAGATTAATTAAAATCTCAATCAATGCCACGAACTGACACTAGCTGGTCGCTGTAGATAAAAACATAAGTCACAAATCCGAAACCGAAATCCGGGCAATCCGGTTTCCGGCATCCCCAATCCCCACACCGCACCGGACGAATGGCAAAGCAACGTGACCGTGTAACGTAAGTTTCTAGCCAAATTTTATTCGAAGATTAGAAGTGTGTGATCTGTAAAATCCCAATTAGTAAGCAAATAAAGGCGTCCAATTTGCTAATTACACACCAAATATTACAAATTAACAAAGAACACAATACTGTTATCGTTTAGTTCTTTTCTTTCAGTTTCAGATTTTATTTCAGCTGATTAGATTCAATTCAATTTTTAATAAATTCGTACGTTCGCAGTATAAATGCAGAACGATGAACGATGATGTTAAATGGATGGAATTGGATAGGGGCTGTCCATAAATTAAGCTAGAATTTGAAAAAATGTTAATTATGCCCCTTTTCCCAAATTGTAATTAATTACCTTATTTTGTTTTTTAAGATTAATTTTAATGGGGCCTCACCCCCCCCCCCCCCCCGATGTCTAATAAGTAGTACCCTAACATCATTTATGCTTAGCCCCTCAATCCTGTCAGTCCAGCCTTCAAGTTTCAGAATCGTACAGCTAGATGCTATTGTCAACCAGTTAAGCAGTTGATGCTTTGATTTTGATAGTGTTGTATCCAGTTGAGTGTATCTCTCTCTTTTCGTATGTACTACTAGTACTACGTGTCGTACGTGTTACTTGATTGTTATAAAAATAATAATGTCGGTACTATAAAGTTTATTATCAAAAACACTCGCTCATTCATAGTTTTCATCTTTCATCAGTCTCTCTGTCTGCATCCCTGATCCCATCTCATCTCATCGTCAATCGTAGAATCAACTATTCGACTTCGACTGCTGGTAATTTAATGCCTACATTCGACATTTTCCCAAGTAAATATTTTGGTATTTAAAAAAACGATCCTAAATCCGTGCCCGTATGGTTTATCCCAATTCACTTTAAATTGTGGTCAAATCGCTGTAAGACACCTTCAACCTTGTCTAAAACGTCTGTTTCTCAAGTGTTTCTATCTAGACAGTCCATTTCCGTATCCGTATCCGTGTCCAGGTCGAAGTTCGATTTACAATTGACAGTAACAAGTTCTATCCAAGGACCCTTGTTCAGTGGTGAACGTACGACGTACCTGTAATTATTTTTTACGTTGTAAGAAGACTGTTACTGCTGTTGGATGAAGATTCGTCTTTTAATTGACTCGATTTGTGTTGTGTGTGTTGTAGAACTTACTAGTTAGTAGTGAGTTAGTTGTTGTTGTTCGTAGTTAGATTAGATTCTTCCATCGCAAAAATAAAAACATTCCACATTTCTTGTGTTTCTACAACATCTGATGATGTCTGAATCCGATTCCGAAATCCAGCGGGCTGACCCTGACATTGAAATGGGTAGTTTTCCTGTACAAGCTTTGTATACGAAATGGGGAGCAGGGGTGATGCCGACAGTCAACAGGGGTTCGTCTTGGCAGTGTTAATTATAATTGGCAAAAATTGTGGTTTCTGAAGGATTATAAATATAACAAAAATTACAGGTGGTCCTTGGTTGTTAAGGGTAGTTCACAGTTTTGTTTTGGGAACAATAATCAGAGTGGATTAATTGGTATGTAGTGTGAAATTTTGTCTAAAAACCAAAAACAGGACAAGGATCTAGTGTGAGTGTCTTTCACCTTTTCTGTTGCCTGTTGCCTGTTGTTGTCGGTCATCGGTTGAAATGTGTTGTATCTTCAACTGAACGGTGTATTTGTGAACTTTGAACCGCTGATTTAAGGTTAGATACCATATCTCCATCATCCGTGACATTGATCTTATCCCTACAAAACTATTTAAACTTCGCCAAAAGCCAACTCAGTTAATGTTAGAACATAAATGATACATCATTCGATTTACGGCCCGTTGTCACGTCATTAGTCATTAGTGCCTATTGCCGTTTGCCGTTGTGACGTAGTTAATAGTTAAGCTGTTTTTCCAGTTACATTTAACATTTTCTCACAACTTGCAACTTGGAAGACTGGGACCGTATTTCCGTATTGCCGTATGTATTGGTATGAATTGTAACTTATTTATACTCTTCAATGCACAATTAAATGAGAAATTGAGAATGGAATCTAAACGCATTTCGAACTTAATCTAAACGCATTTCGAACTTAATCTAAACGCATTTCGAACTTATCGGAACTTCAAACTTCCCAATCGGTTCATTATGACTTGTTTATGATTAAATCGGGCACATTTTTTCACTATTGCTGTCAATCTAATAAGTTTCAAGGTTTCCAGTCACCAGTGGATAGTCAATAAGTTTCGGTATTTCCAATAACAGACTCTCCGACAAAATCAATTTGGAATCAAAAGCCTATTAAGATAGATCTACGAGACACCCATCGAAGTTGTCTAAAAATGCGTCCTAGTTTACTTATTGGAACGGTTCCCAAAGAGTAACCACTGTTTTTTTTATTGCAGAGTACGTGACTTAGCAAAGACTAAGAACTTCCGATTTCGACTGCTCAAGTTGGTCGCCGAGGACAGGGATCTCGTACGCTGACAATCTTCTACAATTTATCCGGCCCTCATATACACCAAAACCAACTACCAGTTAGTGTTTAATGGTTATACTGTGTCTACATTTACTTGTAGATTCTGCTTGGGTTTCAATTCTGATAGGATTTTAATTTTATTTGGTTGTAGTTAGATAGTTGGGGTCAAGGACTGATTGTTGATAAATACGCACATCGTTTGACTGGGTTAAATGAACGAAATGATGACTCCTCCAACGCTTACGGTGGCAAGTCCGACTGCGGAGCAGATGTGTGGGGGAAGTCCAAGAAGTAGTGTACAGCAAGATCGTAAAGATTTGGAGCGATTTGCCAAGTTTTTTACGTTGAAATGCGTACAAGTTATTGTGCAGTCAAGGCTGGGGGAAAAAATCAAATCATGTTCGAAGCCATTGTCGACTGGAGCCGATTGGGTATGAAGAGATTTGTCATTTAATAATATTAAATGTGTATCTTTTATTCTTTCGAAAAATTATTTACAATGAGATTTTTAATTAACTTGTAAAAACAAGTAGCTGAATTAGGTGTACGGATTGTGTAGTTCATTGGTATTTGTCTCACGGATGATAAAATTAATGAAGTCTTTTTTTAATTATTATTAGTTTAATTTAACAATTGAAGACAACGCAGAAATCTTGCAAGAAACAAAGCGTGCCATTTCCGCAACTTCTCTTCCTGGCCAGCCGCCTCTTTACATAGAAATAAGCTTGAAAACCCCTGAAGATACATTAATTTTAGAGCTTTGGTCACTCTCGTTTAAGCAAGAGCTTCAAGAGCCTAATATTCGTATTCTTTACACCGTTTATAATCGCATGGCCCTACTATTGAAAAGTGTTATTTCTGTTACACGAGTGATTCCTGCTTACAAATTAAGCAGGATGAAGACTTCGGATTATATTATGTGCTACAACATTTACACAGCTGAGCAGCGTTGTAATTTAGGAGATCTTCTTGGACATGAGTATAAACACGTGGAGCTAGGAACTGTAGGAACTCCGTTCGGGGGTCTTGTGTTTGAACTGAGTTACCGAACCAGACTAGAAATAATTGTGCCCGTCAATAATGTAATGATGATTAAGAGCGATCATTATGGACACATTGGAAATGGTGCGAAAGAAATACAGACTCATCTTGGGTAAGCCAAGCGTTTCGCAAATTGATTCGTTGAAATTGTAAATTATTTAAGTTGTTTGTTTTATAGTGAAATCTTAAGATTTAATTAAAATCTATACCTAAGTCTAACAAGTAGTACTGAATATTTAACAACGTAGATTTGTTTGTATTCTACAGCACGCCATCCTCGCCTCCCCATCGGTTACACCAGCAGGAGCAGACCAAAGGTTCAGAAAAGGTTCCTGCAGAAGTGGGAAACGATGTTTCTGCCAAGTCTGCACCACTTAATATTCTGGGAGCTTTTGAGCCTAATAATGGTGTTCAAGTTGCCGACGGCGATGACGACCCATCAATGCCGTTTTCAAATCTTTTAAAGCAATCTGTAAAATTTCAAAAGCTGCAGAACCATCACGTCAAACCTGAGCGGAGGGAGAAAACTGAAATTATACCCGAAGTTTCAGATATCAAACTTGATTCTGGAACCAGTGACTCAAGCTCATCAGGTGCTGGAGACAGGAATCCTACATCCGACTTTATTATGGTTGACTTGGTTAGTCTGCTTTTATTGTTTTTTAGACTTTTGCTTTATTTTTTAAACTAACTAATTAATTATTTTATCCAGTGTTGTCCAGTGGAAAACTGCAAACTGACATAAAACAAAGAATTATAAGGATAGGATAATTTCTAGTTCTTCGTTGTACAATGTTTGGTCCGAGGTAATGAGGAACGGGGGTGTAAGCATACCAGAAGGGGAAGTACCGTAATGATTCTAATAGAACCCGGGTCACCAATCCTGCGCCGGGGTTTGAAACCAAATTTCAGAGCCCTGGTTTCTAGAGCTGTTTGAAGCAGTCCGGAGGAGGGGCTCTATTCGAGTCAGTACGGTACCCGGTACGTAGTAATTACTTCGAATTCGGGTCTCGTGGATTGCAATTTGAAGTAATTACTTAAAATGTGTGGATGGAAAGAATTGAGATACCCGGTACCTACTTTTTACTTCCAGAGTGCGTAAAATCTAGTATTTATTGCGTGCATCATATCTGGGGGAGTAATTCGAAACGGATAATTTTTATTATTGGGTATTCTGGTGTTAGAAACCTGACTTTTACTATATTTCGCGCTATTTTGGAAAGGCAGATATTACATATGTACCGTAAAGTTTCTAATAGTTCACCATTGCATTGTATTGGAACTTGAAGCTTCGGAACCCGGGTACTAATAGAGACCTAATTATTAGGAGCAATACGGTGTGGTATTAGGCTAGCAGTATCAAGCACGAAATTACCAAGGTCTATTCCCATGAACTTTGTTGCTTCATTACATTTTAATTAAAATTATTTTTGAAAGTAATCTTGTTTCCAAGTAAAATAATTGTAATTTCCTTACTTTAGGGCTATATTTTTCGACACGGTGCTCTTTGCCTTTTTTCGTGTATTGGGCATTTAAACAGTGCAGGTCCAAAATATGTGTTTAGTATTTACATAAGAATAATAGTTCCTTGGATTAGTAGACTTCACACCAAGCAACGTAATAATTGTCCAGTTTTAAGCGTAATGCAGAATTTTGGATTGCGGGCTCTACATTTTTTTTTTAAAGTTATACTTGAGGGGTGGGTTATGTGTGTACGGATTTATAGTCTTAAGATTGTTGTTGGTCTGTGTGCAGAGTGGAGCCCTGAGACTTGATGGTTTTTTCGCTGATCTAATTATGCCAAAATGAACTACTGGTAAAATCATTGGAATTTATATTTTACTCTTGTGATTTCATCCAGAAAACTCCATTCGCCTGTAGTCCGGCTCCGTCATCTGGGGGTGGGGCAGCAGGTAATAATAGTTCCTGTGGCACTGAATCGGACCCGATCGCATTTTTTAACCAAGTGAAAGAAGCCCCATTGAACCTGACTTCATTGGAGTCGAACCTTCCTGGACTGAACGTTAACTTCGATGTGGAACTTAATTGTTTTGAAGAATCAGTTGGAGAATACGACGATTTTGTTCAGAAGTTGTGTGGTGAAAACGGGGATGTCGAGGAAAGCAGGAGTAGTGGTAGCGTTAGTGGGCCAAAATTTGCATTATAAATGCTATGCACAAAAAAACTTGAATAAAAGGGCGACACGAAAAGTGCAGTGTCCGCTGTGAAATTTTGTTTGTGCTTTACGCCCAAGGTTTTTTATAGACTGATTTACTGTGAAATACGCAATATTAAATATTTATAAAAAATTGGAGTATCCAAAGTTATAACGTTATACTATTCTGACAACGTTTGTAATGTTTTTAATTTTAAATATGATTAGTTGCTTAGGTTTTGGGCAAATACACCTACTTCGATCATGGGCAGTACTTGTATGCACTGTACCCAGCTATTCTTATTGTGAAACGGAGCAGGTTGCAAGTTCTACCATACGTTGTGTGCGTGAGGATGAAAATAGTTTTTATTAATATTTGTATGCAAAGTTGTTCGACTTATTTCTCTATAGTATAAATCGAACTTATTGGGTTTGAATGGACTGTTAGTAAGAATAAGAAATTTAAATTTATCAACGCAACACTTATATTCAATATGCTGTCACTAACGTAGTACCGAATTAAAGTGCTTTGTATTGACTAAACAAATTAGGTTTAGTACGTGTGTACGAGTTATGATTAAACTAAAGACATACGTGGTAGGAATTACTGTAGAGAGTGCTTGTTGATTATGCCAAATACCTAATTGTTGGGGCGAAAATCGTGTATTTTTTCAATCCGTGATCCCAGTTTAAATCGAAGACGCCATTGTACTGAATTGAGTTAGCAGTTTTCCAGCCATATAGTTCATGTATAACTTCTAGTATATTTAAATAGCAGGAATTCACCTAATATATGTATGATAAAATACCACGCCAATGGCAAAAAGTGGTACTAACATACTTAAAGTGGTTCAAATTGGGAGACGTAAATAACACTAATTATTACTGATACGAAAATCTTATTAAATCTAACTTTACCAAATAGCAATACAAATCACCTTATGATTAGATAAACCCCAGTTTTTGATTTACAAAATTTAAAGTTTCCTGTAACCCTTAAAGGCTTAAAGGTACCTACTAGTACGTCAGCTTCGAAAAGTTCTCTGATAAAAAGCCGAATTTCTGATACTGGTAACCAAGATTTTTTGCATTTTTAAAACGATGGATAAAAAACGTAACCAGCGAAAATAAAATGTCTTGTTCTGACTTCTTTCTCGTTCCTTTTAAGGAAGTTTAGTTTTTAGTTTGTTCTTTTTACGTATTTACTTTACACAACTAGCAAGCAAAGGTAGAATTATCGGAGTAGGGAAGTAGTTGTATCTGTTTACACCGTATCGGTACATCAAGAGTAAGAGTGAACACAAAATAAATAAATAAAGAAGAAAGAATGGTAACTCCAAAGCCAAAAATAACGTAAAAACACAGTGAATTGAGTGAATCATTGGGTACTGCATGAATCTGAATTTTCTGAACATGGACAAGACTCTTTCAATAAAAGTTAAATGTTAAAAAAATGATGTGTCGAATTTAAGAAATTAATTCAAATAATAACATGTTTTTTGTTTGTTTAAAAAATATGAGAATTAAAACAATTGAATTCAAATTACCTCTGGAAAAACGTTGTATTTTCTACTTAAAGCTAGTCAAGCTAGTACCTACACCATTACCATTAACGAATATGATTTTAAGTTTCATTTGTGCTTGGTAGGTAGGTAGGTACACTCTACCAATTCACCACATCATGATCGCCTCATTTAGCCAAAAAGTGAGTCCTATGTTCCGCATCATAATCACATCATATTCGCATCATAATCGCATCATATTCGCATCATAATAATGAAATTCCTATTATAACCGCATCTGGATCTCATCTTACACTCAGCATGATGCGGTTAAGATGGGTGTAAGAGTGTACTTACTAACCATAGAAATCAGAAAAGATGTGCAAACACGCAGACAATTTCTACAGTAGATAAAAAGTTTGACTTAATACCCTGTGGTTTTCGAGTCCGATTGCTGCAAACATTTCGCAAAGTTACTAGATACAAAAATGTAGAATGTATATGTATATAGAAAAAGCGATAGTATTTTGTCATATATAATATATAAAAGAAGAATTTCGAAAATCCATCAACTTTGACATTTAATCGCTAACGTCCAAAGTAATACTGAAGGACAGTATCTCAGTTGAGCGCAGGAAATCTTTTATAAAACTTTATAAAAAAACTTATCCCGCATTTCTAAATTGGCCGAGGCTCCTACCCAGGCTTATATATATCGGCAATATCGTACTCTCGATGAAAACTACAACTACAAACCCAATTTACTTCAGTTCAGCATGTCGGTATGTTAAACGAGCTGTGAGGCACTATACTTCGAATTACTAGAGCTAAGCCATATACAGGGTGGTACTCTCGAGATATTTGGCCAAGTCCCCTGCCTCATTAACTCACCTGTATTCATGTATAGGCCAAATGCTAGAGTG
>JAQFZC010002357.1:0-23523 GCA_034695205.1 Dicyrtoma fusca | reverse complement strand
AAAACGGTCAAAACTAGTAAATAACACTTTTTCAAAACGGTCAAAACTAGTAAATAACACTTTTTCAAAGCGGTCAAACTAGTAACTAACACTTTCAAAAGTTCAAAAATCTAGAAATGACCTTTTTCAAAATGGTCAAAACCATAAGTATGTTACCGTTGCGAAAAGGTTAAAGAGCCATCCTCCCTTTCGTTATTCGATCATCTTTCTTCGTCTTTGGTCTTTCGTGTGCCGGGACACAATATAATAATCTTGTGAGGGAATAATATATTTCACATTGCACTCACTTCACAGCCAGTTGCAGTCGGTAGGTAGCTACATACATAGATACACATATTGTGGTTTAGTAAATGGTTAGTAGCCAAGTAGGTATTATAAGTAGGTGCATCTTTATACCCACAGTTTCCAAGTACTTCATACATCTTTTACTACAGTACTACAGTACTATACACTGACTCACTCATCCCAGTGATGGTGATCCCAGCTTCAGTTTCAAAGGAGCTGGCACTGCACTGCACTGGCAGGGATACACAGATCAACTTTTGTTTGTGAGAGAGTGTGAGTGTGTGTGTCTACTTGAGCTTTACGTTGAACTGCCGTACTGCTTTTGCTTTTGGTTTTAGTCACATTCAGACAGTCCACCAGTCCAGACATTATTAAATTGCCTTACCTATCTACACCTACCTGTGTCCCACCTTCAAAACACTTACGTTACAGACAGACAGCAGTCCCATAGTCCCATTTCCCATTAGATTTTTCCAAAATACTGAATTCCCACTCAGAAATTACCTGCTATACACTACCACAGTACCACAATGTACAATACTTGAGCCACTACTGTGTACTACTACCATTTAGTTATCACTATCGACAGAATACAGATACACCGCTACTTATGATTAGATAGGGAATATAATAATTGTTATCACGTTACAATATTAAATAACATAATGTCATACAGTGCCTATTAGGAATTAGGAAGGAGCTACACACATTTTTATTAAACACTCCAACAATTTTATAGAAGATTCATTGCTACATTGCATTGGCTCTTCAGATTCCCCTGCCCCTGCAGTGCTGCCTGCATCAATAATCAATTCCTGTATATTTTTTGATATTATTTTATATCAGTGTATCTATAATCGCGGTCATCACTCACAAAAAAAAAGTAAAAGGTGTAGGTAATAATAATATTCTATATATATTAGCCTAATCTTCCCTCTTTTCTATTGACATTGACTTTTTAAATCGAGTCCGCTGTCGCTGTCTGTCAGCTCAATTCCAATTCCAATTCCAACTCCAACCCAGTTCCGATTGCCATTGACATTGCCATTGCCATTGCCACAAGTCCAGAACCAGAACCACGACACTGTAAACACAAACACTTTGCTGACGTCTATATTAATATAAAGTGGAGGATAGATAGATACTCTTGACTGGTATAGCGTGTGTGTCCCTTCCCAATTTCCAATTGGGCTTCCATCAAAGGTGAGAGACTTTGATAACATTAAACAACTTAATCCATTGTGTGTACACATTACTTTGACATAAAGGGATATAAATATAAACTACTTACACATTAGTTCTATAAAAAAAATTATTAGGTATCAATCACTCTATAATTCAGAGGGGAAAGAGACAGGCTATAGACTACAGGCTAGGCGGTGCGGTGTAACAGATACACAGAAGTGATTGTGTGGAGTAGTAGTACAGTGACAGACAAGACAGTGTTTATAATAATTATTCTTTTATATTCGTCTTTATTATTGACTCTATTGTTTGAAATACAATTTATTGTAAAAACACGATTTAATGATCGAGAATCGAGATCGAGACCGTCAATTCCTACATGCGTTTTTACTGAATAGACAATCATTGTGGACGGTGATTTAAATGCCCGATTTAATGAAGAAGCCGAATTTGTTAAAGAAAAATATAGTTTGAAATTGGGGATGAAATTGAATCAAAATAGAAATTACATATGTAATGTTTAAATGTTTTTAGAATTTTTTAAAAAACTTTTAAGAGATTTTCGAAAGGGTTGGTTGGGCGCTGCAAAGATATACTTGAGTGGACAAAAGTGCGTGCGACCATTCAAGATTCCTCCCAGAGTTCTTTCGAGTTCGAACAAGTTTTTTTTTTCCAACTTTTATTTTTTTTTTTGGTTTTGAACTTGAACTTGACGAATATTTATCATTTACCGTTGTTAAGTATTTGTACATTTTTATTTCATTCTTTTCTGTCCTTGTGAATTCTTGTTGAATTATTGGAGTGACTGTATTTAAATGTTAAAAGAGAACTTTGGGCTCATTGTGACGTGATTCTGATTAGACCAACGAAACGACTAACGATTGACGAGAATTAGACGACCATTCAAAACCCTACAGGAAAGGACTGACTTGAACCCGAACACGGACACGGAAACGGAATGCCGAACCGGAATCGGAACGACTTGTTGCTTCCCCCTCGTTAAATTGTTTAAAGTTTGGATTTTGAATTATGGGTTAGTTGTTACTGTTGTTAGTATAGGTCGTAGGTAGATTTTATTGCAAGCTTTTGATTCAGCTGGTCAGCTCGCATTTACATTCAAAATAATTGTTGCCTTGTGTTCTTTTTAATTTCAACATACGAGAGGTATTAGGCAAGAGATGACAAATAGAATTCGATCATCATTATTACCAAGAAATAATACATCTCTAACTAAAACTGTTGACGGTGGACGTGTTTCTTGTTTTTTTCACTTGTGTTTGTATATTTTTAGCTGGACTTGGACGTCAGACATTGAAAGAAAGAGAAAAGAATGAAGGAAATTGCTGACAACTTAAATATTGCACGTAATTATTCGATGACTAACAGCGAGCCAAGAAGTAACAGCAACAGCAACAGCAGTCCAACCATCCACCATCCACCACCATCATCATCATCAGCTGTGAAGAGCCAACGTACTTTTCTTTCGTCATTAAAAGTGTGATTCATATATGAGCAAGTTTGAAATTACGAAAAGACAATCAAAACTTTCATTGTAGTCAGTTAATCAGTAATTATTCAATCGATGGAATTATCGGTAGTTGAACGCTCAGCTTGGGACTTTCTGTCTTCAGTGTTTATATTGGAACAAAAACAAAGTAGGTAGGTAATAACAACTAAACTATTTAGTGATTAGTTTATAGTTAGTACTCAAGTATGTATGTATGTGCGCAATCAGTCGTAGTCAACTCAATATAATATCAAATCAGGACCAGAACAATAAGTGCAATCATTTCGTTTACGTTCTACATTCAAAGTTGGTCTTCCTTTGTTCTGCAAAATTTTGCGAGAGCTATCAATCTTCCAACGATGAGCCAGTGAGGAAGTTGAAGTCGAAGTAGTGACTTACTTGATGTTTAAATACAGTGTTAAAACCCTCGAACTTGTCAGTCAGTTGCGAGTCAGTGAAATTCAATCAATACATTTATGAAATGACTTATAGTCATTAAGACGGAAGATACAAAAAAACTTTGTTTACTAGCCACTGGTAGTGGTTTACATTCAACATTGACGTGCCGTGACTATCAAAGACCAAAATAATCAAAGTGATAGATAGATACAATCAACAATTACAAATTAGTGTTACTACCCAACGAACATGGACATGTAAAAATTATACGATTAAACTTTCCCCAGAAGTCCTATACTACCTACTATCCTGGTAAGAATTTTCTTCACTTTTTCTCATAATTATTAGTTTTGCCCACGAAGCACATTTCAGATATTTGCAGAATACAATGCGGTATTGTGGTAAGTTCTGCGGAACTTTAGAATATTAACTTGGATTTGTGTGGTAAAGTATTGCATCATTACATGGTCGACAAATAGGACAATATTTGTAAATTAGCACATTCAACATTATTCAATGTAGGTTTATTTTGTTATTATTTTGGCTTTAGCAGCGCTAACGTTAGCTTTTTTATGATTATGAACTTCTGCTAGTAAATGGTAAAATGCCTTCATACGTGTAATTATACATTATATACCTACCTAGTTTGAAGCTACAACACTTTTACGCAAAATTTTTATTGATAATTGACTTTTAACTTTGACAGTTTGAGAGTCATTGCCATCGAAATTAATGTAGTCGAGGTTCACTTCAGTTTCAGTCATTCTCGGATTCTTGTTGCGTATTTTAGTTGTGGTCTGTCTGCGATTCTCGAAACAGGCTAAAAACGCAACCACAAACTTCTATAAATATAACAAATTACTTAAGTAAACATGTAGGTATATTGCATACTAAATATTACTTTGCGTTGTTTGCTTCTGAGGATTTACGTAAACATACCTAAATGTTCTGTGAAATATTTCAGGGAATAAATAATGAACATTATGATTGCGTATGCAAGACTTCGAGTATCAGCCTCACATGACTAAGACTGCAATTATTAGCTAAATTTATATGATTCATTGTGTACACATGCAATTGAAACTTTCAGTTAGTACAGAGAAAGAGTCTGTTGTGGGATAAATAATAAATAAATGAGAGTACAAAATACATAGGAAGTACCTATTTATTATGCAATTACAGCGTGTCATTTCACACTCGTAACTATTTAAGTGTCAAGGTGCAAGTGAGGAGCTTAGAAAATCACATTTTGAACGAATTTTGAAAATTAAAAGATCACAACATCACAAGTAATGAATGATTCGACACTTTTATCAAATCTTTGTTTAATTCTACTTAAAAAACTAGTGCGAGCGATCACTCTCTAAATTCTACTCTGTTCCAAAAGTTTAAATCAAATAATTATTATGCTCACAATTTTTAATTCCAACTGCCGCCGTCGTGCTTGAGCTACTTTGTGTAAATAAATACAGAGGCAACGTACCTACCTCTTTAAAATAAAACTCGTTAACAAGACCACATACCAGAACTAGAAATAGACCACCAATGTAGGTAAATAATTTTAATTTATAATTAAGTATAATTTAAAGCTTTTGGAATCTGCACGAATCTATTACAGCAACAGAGACTATTTGAGTACATTTTAGTGTACCTACCTGGGTTTGCCGTTATAGTTTTAGTGCTCGTGGTAGTTTCCGTCTAAAATAGTCTCTAATACTGTATCTTATGGAGAGAGCCAGTTTAGTATGCCAGGTGTCGATAGTGAATTAGAAATTGTATTGTAATTGTACAACTATATAACCTTCCTTGGCACTTCTTAGAATATTCCAATTTCAAAGTAATTAGCTTGAAAAAAAAATTCCGCTATAGCTAATTAGCATTGTTAATTGTAAGTAAATGTAATTGTTTTTTCTTGATAAATTATGATAAAATATTAAATGGATGTAAGGAAAAGTAAGGATAGTGCATATTCTACCTGTATTTAGTAATTCCTATAGAATGCATATAGACAGATAGAGTGCTTCCTTCAATCAGGTTGTTAGAGTTTCCTTATCCTTTGAATTTTGAATAATGCACTTAAGAGCCGTCTCGTCATTTGTTCGTCTTAATTACTTAAATGAACTTGAAATGAATTAAAAATAAACTCCCAAGTGGAATTGTTGAGTACAATATGATTTTAATCTGCTGGATTGGTGTATACCGACACTGACACCACCGGCACGGCGGTGGTAGTAAAAAGTACAATTAAAATGGTAATGGATATATTATAGAGTGGTCGCGGTGCTATTAATTAATATTAATATTGTGTCTACGTACACGGCTACATCAAGTTCGTTTATTAAGTATGGATAAAGGTGTCTTTATAACGCAATTACGTAGGCAGTCATTTCAAACGCAGTTCTAATGGAGTGTAGTGAAACTTCAAAACGTTTTAAGTAGATTTTTTGATGTACCTATAAAAGCAATTGAGAAACACCTCACGGTTTAAAAGCTGCGTATTGCCTTCAGATACTTCAAATATTTAATTAGTGCGTTTTGCAATTTTTGAGAATTACCGATGTGAAGATAGTCGATCATGAATCGAAAAAATTATAGTATGCATTACCGATGTATGTATATGGGATCCTGTGCGGTAATTTTATTGACGGTGACGATGAGACTGACGATAGAATAATAATAAATATATAGGACCTCACTCAACATCAAAGTAAAGTGATAATAAAATCTTTTTACACTTTTCTTTCTTTCGTTTTGAGCGTCTGAAGTTTCATGAGCTAGCAACAAATCAAATAAACGCATTAATAAAACTTATAAAACTACAACATTAATATCACAAAAAACGAAATCGAAGTACCTACCCTATACCATCTACCAACATACATACATAGGTATACCGGTAGGTACATGAATTATTACACGAACACCAAACTAGTACTTTGCTACGTCAATACTTCAGTCATAAAATGTATTTTTAAAAGCAAAAACGTCAATGTCCAAGAGCAAACTTGGAAAGTAATGATAGCGCGGTTGATCTCTTGATCTTGCTTCTAGCCTTTTTTCTCCGTGATAATAACGCAATAATGTAGGTAATTATAATAATAATATGATACCATTAAAGTCGAAAATATGTAGATATGTAGAAATGTAGAAATGTACTAAAATAAATATTTATTATATTTTTGTCTTTTTGTCTTCTTTTTCACGATGAACCCTCTAGAATATAAAAGAAGAGGACGAGGAGTGTAGCGTCTTCAGACGATTACGATTAGGCCGTAAAGAAGAAGAGAAGAGGATCATCAAAAAAACAAAGAGCAAAACAAGATTTTCAACAACTTTAAATTTTTTAACAACTCCCGCAGAACAACATCTAAGTGCCATTCAAGTAACTGTGATGGGCTTATTTATTATCTTTGTATTTTATTACGGAGATATATTACCATTACCATTATTAGAAGAAATAGAAAAACCAGAACAAAATAATAGTATAAAATTTTCAACTTGGACGTACTACACTTAAGACTTGGACAATTTGGCAAGTTACAATTGTACGCAGTCAACAGTCAACAGTCAGCCATCACTTCGGAGGAACAACTATAACGACGGCGACCAAAAAGAATCAAGACGATGAGTTCAAAATAAGTTATGAACAACAACAAATCAGCAGCAACTACAACTACATACTGATTCTAGTACACAGTCGTCTGTATTTTCGTCCTCGTCCCTATCAGATACACACGACGAGACACAAAGGAGCAAGTTTAACTGCCAGCGTAGCAGTAACAGGGAAGGGAGTACTACATGTAATAGTAATAAAATTAGTCAATAATAACGCATCAAAAACTATCAAGTGTGTAGTAATGTAGGATCGTACAAGTGTAGAAGGATACGCGCTTCGGCTTCATCATCCCAGATCAGACCAGTGACAGATTAGTGTAGTTCACAGCTTAGGGAGCTGGAGTTGAACTTGTGTGTGTGTGTGTGTGTGTGTGTGAGTGATTTGTTGTGACGACCAAGACGAAGAGTAGACGACGGCAACGACGGCCAGCTCTAAATTCTAATTCTAAATAAGAAAGACGTCCCTTGTCCTTGTCATCCTCAGCTCCATCAACGTCTTATCACCATTATCACTATCATCATTTTCTACAATATTTCAATTTGAAATCGAATTTGAAATTGAAATAAGGAGACGGACGACCAACTAACGTTAGGAAAGGAAGACGGCAGAGTGAAGGAAAGGCAAAAGGACGGCCCAAAAAAGGGAAACTAAATACCACTACCACTGCCACTCCGCACATCACCGTGTAACAGTCTCTATCATCAAAGGGCTATTACAAGATTTACAGCTAAACAAATGTAGAGGCATCATATATTATCCTCATACTCCAGCCTCTAAGACCCAGCAAGAGTCTGTGTGCAAGTGAGTGGTGTCAGAAATCGGAGTTGAAACTTAACATAATTACATGATATTATTGCCACCAACTGCTGTGAAGATTTGAACAACAAGTTAAAGTCAAATCAAACCAAGCAAAGCTCAGCCCAGCCGGCAGAGTTAAGAAGAGGAGAGAGACAGTGCACAGTGCAGTGGCAATATAACATTTGAAGCAATAAAGTATTCACGTCCAGTCAAATCCAAAGCAGCTCAACTCAACCCTACGGATAGGTACACACACACTCCTTGCGAGCTGGTGAATTGAGCACTGAACAAGGAAGGGATCCTCAATCAGAGAAGATCCTTACGAGAGGAGATAGAGATACGTGGGTTGAACGTTACTTCTCAGTCACATCTCTGACTTCTGGTCTGGTTCGACACTTTGGACGTTTGGACTCAGCATAGGACAAGAGGACAGAGGACGGGACGGGACGAGACGAGACTATATAAAACATACACAGAAGCTATTGGCTATTGCTTTGGATTGGATTTGGATTTTGGATTTCCTTTCCCTTCCTCCCATGTAGCATTGCCTTTGGTCTTTGGCTCTGACTCTGGAAGAAGACGACGTCGAAGACGTACTAGTAAAATAGTTTCGAGTACAGAAGAAGAAGGAAGGAACAAACACAGAAGACGCTGAAGTGAACTGAAGTTTTGGCGATAAGAAGGAAAAAAGATGGACTGGGAAAGGGCAAGCCCAAGTAGAAGCGAGGCCGTCGCCGGAGATAAGAAAAATAAGTGTAATATTAAGTCGACAGTAAATGATCTCAAGAGTACCACGTCCACGACCCAATCCAGTCCCAATCCCAATAGCAGTCCCAGCCACACTAATACCAGCTCTAGCCCGACCACTACTACTACCACCCATACGAGCACTTGTAATAATACTAATAACAAGTCCAACACGACTGCGACGACCACGACGACCACGGGCCAACTTGTTGGGTCCATGTCCAGGAAGAATAAGCCAATACCACCGCCACTTGATCTCAGCATTGGAGCCGCTAACTTGAGCTTGCATCACCAAAATCTATCTTCGAATACGAGTAGTCTGAGTAGTGTGAATAATCATCATCCTCATCATCATCTTCATCATTTAAATAATCATCTTATTAGTAGTAATCAGCACCATCATCATCATAATATTAGTAGTCACAGTACAAGTAGTGGAAGTCCCAGTCAACTTCATCCAGCCTGGTATCCTCCACATCACCAGTCATCGCACACGCCGTATTTAGGATCTCCTAAGTACAACCAGCCCGAGAAAAGTCTTCCACTTCGGAAAAGGTAATCTCTCACTCTCTTATTACTCTCCTACATCACTCTCTGATACACAAATTAAATGCAGCCACTCCATTTCTATCTATTAAATACTTCCACCATCCATCACATCTCACATTACAACGTTTTTACTCACTCATTCATTTCCATTCTATTTGAGTAGGTATTGGTTTTTGATTTCATTAAATCATAATAATGAAATAACTTCCCAAATATTTTTATCTCTATCTTTCATTCAGTCCACAACTTCATACAACAGAAGAGAACTGGCTGTAGAGTTCCGCTCCTGGCTCCTATAACTAAACCACTACACTATAGTACCTAGGTCTGTTGTCTGTAGGTAATTATCGTGGGTAGATTGTAATATCAAATCAAATATTGATTCATTTATGAAAACACTGTCTTCTCACACTTAGGCGGCTCCTGCCTTGAGTTTAGATTTCCAATTTATACGGCCTTGTTTAACTTTGCTCTGGGCCATATATATTACCAGCTACCAGCTACCGTTGTTTATTTAATGTGATAATTCGATTCAGATTATGATAATCGGGTAGAGTAGACTAATAGCACGTTCATTTCGATTCAGTTTTTCCCGGAACAGGAAACTAGGGTATCAATTGGATGCGTAGTAGGTTTCAAGTAATTTTGAATTCATTTATCGCAATTCTCAAGAATCCTCTAATCTGTCCATAAAATGACGAAAGATAAAATAAACTATTAATACACATGGAATAATTTATGCAAAAAGCCACAATTGACAATGTGCTTATTTCGTAATACATTACTGCGTTGAGCGTAGGTGGCTTTAATGGACTTCTTTTGCAGATGTATTATAATTTATTTTATACACCTTTGCTTTTCCCAGAGTAAATTAATTAATTAGGTCGCGTCGTCGGTTTTTTTTATTAGATTAGTAATTAGCAATCGATTTAAATTTCGGAATTACTTGTAAAATTGTAAAGTTAGAAAAAGCACGTTTTACCTACTTAAATGAATCCCTACTTCTGTTCTGCTGTTCTGCAGAATGGAAGCACGTATGTAGATAGCCGATGTACGTATAAAGAAAATAAATTGAAAAACCAACTGATAGATGAAAGTTCTTATCAAGTATCGAGGAGGCACGAGGCAAAAATGCTGACACGATTAAATTTTAGCAAAAAAAAAATTAAAGGAGATTTTCTCATCTCTGTCTCTCTCCCTCTCTCCGTCTTTAATCTCAATAATATTTGCTGGCTGGCGCTGGTGGTTTGTCGCTTCCTCGTTAAAAGTAGCCTGCAGTGCAGTTGTAGTCAGTCATTTGAGTGCTATTTGCATAAAAGATCTCGTCATCGGTCATCATCATCATCATCATCATCATGTGTTTGTTGGTTATGTAGTTAAGCATTTAGGCATTTAGTTTTCGTATTTAAAAAAGAAAGAATGTTGCACTTTCCTCGCGTGTTTCCCGTTTTTGTATTCCAAACTTTTTTTCTGTTTTGTTTTTTTGTTTTGTTTTTGAGGTAGTAGATACTGGCACTGGCACTGGGCACTAGGTACATTTCATATGGTAGTATTATTATGCATATAATTACGCGTTTATACTTATTTTCTTTATTTTGTGCAAGTTTTGAGTTTCCTTGTAACAGCAGCAGCAGCTGTACTGCATAGGTAGTACCTAGTCTCTGTGTATTTGTTGCCTGCAGCAGGTGCATCATGTAATTATGTATTTTACCACCGCATTTGACTATGGGATTTAAATTGATAATAATATATAAAGTATTATAATGCATGTAGGTACCTGTACATTATAATTGAGGGATTTAGTTGGTTTTTAATTACATGGTTCAGAGACTGAAGTACCCTGCATTGCACTGGACTGTACTGTAGCTTAGGTTAGGTTCATACACTCACTATGTACTTGATAGTTTTTTAATAAAAGTGCGGTGTATGAAAACAATTTGAGTGTATTTTAGCGTGTCTTTTACTCTTCTGCAACAACTTATTTATGTGATTGTAATAATAATAACTATTTTAGTTGTTTTGTTTGGTGCAGTCAAGATTTATATTTGACAGTAGAAAAAGTTTTCTTGCTAAAACGGACATGACTCATCCTGAATTTCTAGAATTTAGAGCATAACAGGGGGATGGAGAGATAGATAGATAGACGGGCAGGCAGGCAGGCAGACAGACACAGATAGACTCTGTGTATGTATTTATTTCTAATTATTTTTATTTTTCATGCTGCTCTGGAGCTCTGCTATTCTGCTATGTCGTTCTTGCTGTAAGCAATATGATGATGATGATGTTATAGGTATACTTATATATGTATAGAAGAGGCTACTGCTTCTACTGCTTCACTACTGCACCCATAATTAAATATTATCAGTTCAAGTGCTGTACTGTTGTTGTTCTACTGTGTCTGTTGTCTGAAAACTTGTGTAGTGGAGTCGTCAAACTAGACAATTTTATTTTAACGATCCATAGACGTATAGGTAGTAGGTACTCCTTACACTTGAAGTTTTACGTGGAAACCTATATAGGTACTGTAGGTATAAGGCTCAAGCTTACTTGTTTTGTAGTGACAATAAAGAAGCTCTTTATTTAGAATTTTACATACAATTAGGTTGAAGTTGAGTTGTTTTGTTGCTGTTGAGTGGAGATGCGAGTGGATGTGCATAGGGAGTTTTTCCCATTGCAGTTGCGTCTATTACACTATGTACCAGAAAAGCAGAGAGAGAACAATGTATGCCTCTGTTTGGTTTCGCTTTCAGTTTTCAGTTTAGTTTTAGCCTTTTAGGATAGGTATATTTAAGTGGAAGGGCAGTAAAGGGAAAAAGTTGGGAAAAGTTGGTAGTTGAAAGTTTTGAAGAGCAGGAAGGAAGAACAGTAGGGAGTTTATGGGGAGCAATTAGACGTTCGTTTTATGACCCTCATGTTTCTTTTTGTCCTCACTGACACTGGCTCGTTGTTCCTACGTGTGAATTGTGGGACTTTGCTTATTGTAAAGGGATTTTGTCCGGGGTTATTTTAATGCTAGTCTGATGGACGCGGGACAAAGAGTAATGAGTCACAATAATGCAAAGCAATGGGTCAAAAATGGGTCATTTTGTTTTTTGTACTACTAGGAGCGAATAAAAGGGTTTGATGTTGGGGAAGGTGGAGCTTTTTCGAAAACTGCATAGATAGAAACGAATTGCATTTATAAAATGTGATTGAAAATGATTTTTTGCAGGTGGCATAGCTGGTCACCGATACTCATGAACGGTCAGGACGAATCATTGCTGCCCTTGTACTCTGACTCCCACCTGCCCTCCCCAATCGCGGGCAGCGGGGTCCTCAAAGTCGAGTCTCAGCAGCAGCAGCAGCAACAACAGCAACAGTCCGAAATGAACTTAACGGAGTCATCGGAGGGAGGTCACCATCATCATGGGAGCCACGTGTCCAACTCTCACAATAATCCAATCCTCGCCCACTCCATGTCCCTCCATCATCACCCTTACCCCTACTCCGTGTCAGCCTCCTCCTCCCCCTCCCCCTCCTCAGCTCCCGTCCCAACCACCTCCGGAAGTCACAACAACAGCACCACCACCACCAACAACAACAACAACAGTAGCAGTAACTACCGACTCCCATCCTACGGACACGTCCTCAGTCACAGTCTCAGCAGCCATGGCCACGGACATCATAGCATGGTGAATGGACACAGCAACCCACTGGGCCTCGGACTGAGCATACAGACGCCAAGCTCCTTCTTCACCCCGAATGAGCCTTCCCCGAAATTCATGAATTCGCCCGTCTTCAGCTACTCCACTCCGGACACGTCCTTGTACCAAGGGCCCTTCTCCCCCATGAGATCCTCCCTCTATCCCCCGCCCAGCAGTCCCTTCACTAATCTCAGTCTCAATACCCCGGGGGGACCCATGAGCACCGGGAGTGGGAGTGGGAGTAACAGCAGCAGTAGTGGCGGCGGTCCGCTGTCTCTCAGCAATTCCTGCTACAGTAACATGATCCCGTCCACTCTTCTCAGTCCAGCTCCGTCCCAAGCCTCCACCAACTCACTCAGCTATGAGGACCTTCATGAGAAATCTTCAGCTTCCTCCACGACTTCGGGAGTTGGTCTTGGTGGTGGTGGCGGTGGTGGCGGCGGGGGCGGCGGTGGGATTTCGCTCAATTTTTGTAATCCTGTGTGGAGTATTTTTATGCCTGGGACGAGGGTGCGCTTCTGTCAAAATGCCATCAATTCTATGGACTGGTACACGGTGGACTATCTGGCTCAAAATGAGAATTTACTACATTTTAAAGGGGAGTATGCACCGCATGGGCTGGAAGTGAGGACGGTAAGACAATAATTATTTAGCTTTTACTCGTTTTTATTACTTATTTATTTCATCATAAAGCAGTAAGGTCCACACATTACGAAGTAATGACCACACAATAAAAAATATGGGTACCCTTGTAGTGCTATTAGTGCATCATACATACGTGGCCTTTGAAGCAAGTCAAATCATTTATTCACAAATCTTTGAAAAATAAAAACATGAGATATACCTATATACTGTTGTCTTCAAGAATTACCGAACGATTCAAAAAAGCCATCTCCGTACGTGTTAAACTTAAAAGTTGTTGTAGTATTTATGCTTTCAAAAAGTGTAAAACCTGACGCATGCCAAAAAAGATCCATACAAGACTCAAATATTAGTATAATATTTTCTATTACTATTACTATGCCTTTGCCTTTGAGTAGGGGAAAAGGTTCTATTTATAATTTTGCATGCAACCGTTGCGTTGCATTCTTCTTGGAAATGAGGGAAAGTTATAATTAAAACTAAATTACAGTGGTTATAAGTAATTATTACTAGCCTTGAAAAAGTGCAGAGTGCGGAAGTTTGTGTGAGTGAGCCCGACACACTGCGGTACGATGTACACGATTCATTTCAAATATTTTAAACCTGTTTTTTTTATACTCATTGCATTGTAGGCAATTTTTTTTTTCAATTATTTTATAGAATTTTCATAAATCTAGACGTAAATGACATTTTTGAAATGTATACCTGTATGCACCGATCTGGCAAAGAATGTCTCCATTTCTGATAAATTTTAATAACCAATGTGTGTAAAAATGTGATAAGGCTGTATGATTTGAAAGAACGCAACGGGATGAAGAATGCAATGCTCTTTTGCTCAGAGCTCGTGTGTGAAAAACCTAAAACGAGATACAGAATTCTAGTATAACTGTTATATTATAAGGGTAGTGATACTGTGAGTGAGTAGAGAGTCTGTCGTAGAATTTTTATAGAGTTTTGGAATGAGAATTTATTTCAATTCATTTCTCTTATCTGATAATAATTTTGTGACTACGGCATGCTTCCCCGTGTTGATTTTTTTTTGGTTATTGCTGCTGCATGCATTGATCGCACTGCACTACATTGCGTGACATGGGAAAAGGCATGGCATGCCATGGTTCTTGTGGTTTATATGATATTTTATTTATATTTTATGTATTTTATATATTATGATATTTATTTGAGTAATGCAAACACTGCAGTTTTCCATTCCGCCGAGGACAGACACTAAACTTTAAACGTCGTGTGTCTCCATGTATACACTTACCTAGGTACATAGATTTGGAAAAATGCTGAGAAAAGCCATTACTGACAAGAATTTTTATTTATTTTTAATCTTATCAGTTTTTAAGCATTGGAGCTTGTCATTGCCATTCCAGCCCATGCCATTCAGTAATGGAAGTAATAATAGTAGTACCTATACAGTAAATGGTATAGTGTCCTTATAATTATAATCCTTATTTCCTTTCTTTGGATTATCTGTTTTAATTTGATATAGTTTCATGTATTTAGCTTCTTACTAGTTAGCTTTCTACAAATATTTAGAATGTGAAAAATGTACGTGTACTCAAAAGTAACAAACACTAACACGGTCCAATGGAAGAAACAGGAACTAAATATAAAGTCATATTACTTAATAATATCTATAATTATCTGTAATTGCAGAAGATTCTTGGGATGGGATGAATGCATGTTAATGTTATGTCATGTGTGCGTGGCATGTTTATAATTTTAATTTTATTACAGTAGTGGTGCCTTATCAATCTATTTGCAGATATGTCAGAAGTTTAGTGGTATTAGTTTTAGTTTGCAGTGATACATTTGGAGGAAAAAATACAGAATTAGAAAATGACTTGTAAACTGTACTTACTTAACATTTAAAGTACAACTAAAATATTGGATGATTAAGATTCAGCTCAGTCATGAAGTTACTGCAATTATATACATTAGGAACTCTCTGAAGCAATAATGGATGTATACATGTTTTGTTGATTTTGATTTGATTGATGTGATAGTAGGTAATTAATACTGAAATCAGTAAAATGTTTAAATACTGAAAGTACGTGGCTTGTACTGGTATTTTAGGATATATTTTATGCAGTCAGTGCATCTCGCGTGTGTGTGTGGGTTGTACCTAATAGTTATTTTTAATGGATTTTAAGTTGCGAGTTTTTGAATTTTTGATGGAGATTCTAATTTTTTGTTGTTGGTTGGTTTGTTAATGTGAACTTTGGATTATATTATAGCTTGTTGTGACGAGTTCATCCAAGGAAAGGATTCAAATAACCTTTTGCCCTGTGGGTGACCCAGATCACCCGTCTATCGAAGTCGACTGTGAGCCCAGCCACCCATTCATGGTCGACAAAAAAGGTATGAACATCCAACTAGATCATAATTATTATGCAGTGCATTGGATTGACTCTGTTTCTGTTGATATTCATTTTTATAATAACGTGTATAAGTATAAGCAAAGGGATATAGTGTACCAATATATAGTGTCGCTATTCCATGTGTGTAAGCGTAATTATATACATCTACCTAGTTTATCTTACACATCCTCTGTGCTTCCATTAGCATTAGTGTAGCAGTACATTTTTTATTTGTCTGTCTATGGATTTTAATTTTAGGGGTTTCTTATCAGCTCTGCCACTAGTAACTGTTACTGCTCCTGTTTATGTAAGAGTTATGTAAAAGTAGCTTCTAATAGCTTTGTAAACATTAAACATCCGCTGAGTCAATGAGGACAAATTATTGGGATCGTTATAACTATATTATTATGATTATTGTCAAGAATTGAGAGCAAGACTAGTTGAAGGAATGAAGCTGTAAAATACTGTTACTGTTACTTCTTTAAGGAATACATACCAATTAAGTATCAAATATCAGCATTGCCCGTGAATTCGATAGTTCAATCCAGTGGTTCTTATACAAAATTATTGTGATGCATTATCGTTCATCGTTACTTGCACAAGTTTAAGCTTTTCCTGAAAATTCAAATCTCGCAATGAAATTGTGAATTTTGTAGTAATTTTTCGTGCATAGTTACACGGAAATATAGGGCATGTATCATGTATGACGTTTAATATGCGGTTATTGTGGTCGTTGCGACAGCGGTAGTAAGCCCTGTGGAATGTTTCTGTATAATGTACGTAATCCAATGGTTGTGTTGTATTTTTAGGTTGGTGCTCAGTGAAACCGGATGTTTTCCTTGAATCTTTTGGAGCTCATTGCCCAGCATTAGAATGTGGTGACATTTGCTTAAACTCCTCGGCGTCATCTTCATCCTCAAGACTTCAATCGAATCTCTCAGTTCAGCTAAATATTCAGCCCATATCCCAACAACAAGGTTGTGTGGGTGGGAACAGTAACAATTCAAATAATAATAACAATAATCAATTGTCCCAGCATCTCCCAGGAATTACGAGCAGAAATGACGGGAGTGGAACGACGACTGGATCTCCCTATTCAGCAAATATTACAAATAATAATAATACTACGAGTAGTAACAACAATACGAATGCATCGGCTATAATTAATCATGCTAATGCAATCATAAGTTTGAGTAGTAACTCCCCACCCATCCTCAACTTAAATGCTAGCAATTTGAGTCATAGTCTTATGACATTGTCTCCCATTAAAATGGAGCCTGGAATTTCAATGGATGAGAAACCAATACCGATCTCAGTTTTACCACAAACACAACAATCCCTTCACCACCAGTCACACCAGCAGCACATGCATCATCTCCACTCGCAGCAGCAACAACAACAACAGCAACACCAGCAGCAACATCAACAGAGTCAGAGTCATCAGGGGAAAAAGTTTGCAGTTCCATCCCCTATTAGTTTAGGATCTGGAAATGGACCGTTACCCTCCCCAGCTAAGCGGATTAAAGAATGTCATGGAGGTCAGCCGGAACAGAAAGGTCGACGACCTATGAATGCTTTTCTTTTATTTGCAAAGGATAAGAGACCGGAGCTGATTCAACAGTTTCCAGGCAAAGACAATAGGTAAGTATCGCTTATGAATAGGAATGTCCTAAATAATTATTACAAGGGTTAATTATTACAAACAATTCTTTAATTCTTTACCAAGAAAGGAAGTTCCCGAATTTCAGAGTAGTTTTGCATTATTTTTATCAGTTGAAGCTCATTTTTGTAAAACTAATTTTTTTGATTGTATTACATTAACTCAGATCTATAAGCGTCCTATTGGGTGAAGCCTGGGCAAATCTAGAACCACCAGAAAAAGAAAAATATTCCTCCAGTGCTCGCGCAAGAGCTGAAGAACAAAAACGTATCCATCCTGATTGCTGGAAGAGAAAACGCTCACAATCGACAAGCTCATAATTATTTTAAATTTCTTTAATTTAACTTAAATTGCCTTTATCTCTGTCTGGGAGATAGAAATGGTGTATCTGTAGTTGTAAAGTTTTCAATAAGCAGTACCAGAGGCTTCGGAACGATAATATTTTCTTGCGGTTGCAGATATTGAAGCTACTTTTTCATGTGCGCGGCAAGCTAATTTGTCTTGACACTTATGTGCACTTCAATATTGGACTCCTCTACGGACGGAGCACCTTGTTTCCTTAAGTTAGCCAATTATCGTCCTAGGTTCCGAAGCACCTGAGTAGCATTTATCAGTAATCATTATTACGACTTACACATACATGAATTGAATAATTTGTTATATTTTCAAAATGGGCAGATCAAGATCTCATTCTCATTTCATTGAATTGTGTATTTGATTTATATCTATTGTTGCATTTATATTTATTTGTATTTATTGGCATTGACATGTTAAAAATCTCACTTCTATCTAATATTCTAATTAGAGTCGTTCAACTTCCTTTTTCGTTTTTATTTATTTCCGATTTATTATGAGAGTCGGGACATTTTAAATTTTGACTGAATATAGCAATTGTAACCGTGTTCGCCGATTCCGAGTAGTATGATTGAACGATTTAAAGTGTTTTTTGACTCATTATTTTAATCGTACTTGTTATTGCAATATTAATTACATTCAAATATTGTGATCTGAAGGAAAAAATTGGAATACCCTATTTTACCAAATAGCTGCCGGCACTTAATTAGTTGCCGGGTGAAAGGAACCAAGACATTTTGAAATAGTTACCGGGTCAGAAAATCTGTGTCTATTTTTAGCGATTCAGACTAAAACTACATATGTATGTTGGTATATCAAATATATTTGTTTAGATTTTTAATAGTTGCAGAGGGAGCTAATTGGTAAAATACGGTAAATAGATTATGGATACCCACCTGTTTTTTGGAAGTTGTTGCAAACAAACGTTTAAACCACCTAGTGTAGCTCTACGCTGCGTACATACTTACTTATTATCCGTATCGTATTTTGAGGTGAATAGGGATAATTGACGGGCAGTAGAGCGTATGCATGTGTAGCTTATATTATTTTTAGTTTCTACTATTTTTGTAATTTAAAATTCTGATGCTACTTAAAAGTGTGGCGAGTGATCAAATCGCTATGTAAAAGTAATAACTACAATTTATCATAATTATTATTGCCAATTACGTTTTGGTGTAGTGATTTACCAGTCTACAGAGACTCCGGGGAGGTTGAAAAATTTATAATTTAACAGTAATTATGTATGATCATGTGGAACACAACAAGGGTGTTGTTATGAATTATGACTGCTACAAGTGACTCTTAAATGCCTAATTTAAATTGAAATGTTAAAGTGCCTATAATTCATATCATCTTTGAAGGTACAAAACATGTGCTTATCTACATTTTCCAGCAGTTTCTCTTTGCAAAGATTTTTACCGGGCCTTCTACACCCTACACAAGAGAGTGTAGATAGCCTATTTTGTAAGTATTTTCAAAGTGGAAGTGTTGTTTTCAACTACTATTAGTGTTGGGACTCATGATACTACCAACTATTGACTAATACTATAAATTATAAGATACGATTATGATTAGCTCATTATTGTGACGGTTCATTTTCCACTTACTGTTGTTATATATTTTTAGTTTGTATGAATTAATGAAAGGAGGAGGAAATCAATCGTGTGTCAACATGATATTGAGATGTACGGTATCTACTCACGAGTATGACGGTATACTATTTTTGTAGAGAGTAACATAATCAGTAGTTATGTATTTAATTTTAGATAGGTATTCTGGTTAAAAACAGTTTTGTATGTTAACACAACAACTTGAAACTACGATGTCAGATATATAGCTATAATGGCTTAATGGTTTAGTATTCTATAGAGTTAAAGACATTAGGCTCCTATTTCCATTGAATAAGGAAGGGAACGAACAAAAAAAACAAAAGCTAGCACCAGCACCTATCAAATTACTTGACTTGACCTAACAGCAGCTGAGTCATTTCTTTTCGTTAATAGTTTTGTTTTTGTTTAAATTTAAATGTAGAATTCGACGAATTCGTAACTTCTGTATTAGAAACAATAGACTAGTGTGAACTGCTACTAACGACACTTTAATTATTCTGTTCATTGAATTATTGGGTGTATTAACTTTGGAATTAGAAATCCGTATTTGAGAAACCAATCTTGAATTCAAGGGCTAAATAGTACTTTATCCTTAAAACCATTTTGACGTGGTAGAATCAGTTTTTTTTATAGGGATTTTCTTGTTGTATTAGAATTTAAGACAACTTTTGGAATCAGATTTTTAGTGTGTGCCTTAAAATAAAAATTAGAAATGAAAGTTCCACTAAAATCATTCAAGTTTTGTAAGTAAATAGGGTGTAAAACTGTAAAGTAAAAGCAAGAGTGTTGAAATGTACACCGTAGTGAGCGCAGGCCTATCAAAGAATAAAATAATAATATAATTATATGCAATACTTAATTATATAGGTATCAAAAACCATGTTGAGTATATCTACACGAGACAAGTGAGTAACTCAAGGTTAAACTGTACTGCTTATTCTCTTTCAAAATAATTATTGTGATGTTTGAGGAACAAGTTGTTATATTATGTAATAGATACATATATATATATAAATATTAGATAGTATAGTAAATAATATACTTACCTAAGTTAATATTACTATTTTATTATCGCTATTGACGATATACATTTATAACCCGTTGAAATGCTTTCAAAATAAATCTAGCTAGTTACGTACGTGAGTTGCAAATATATTATTAGTGTTTGACGAGACGTATAATAATTATATGAGGATGATATATACATACTATAATATTGTTGAATAATAAAAACAGGAAAAAAAAAACAAAAAACAAAAATAGACACAGAGCCAGAACAAAAAGGCTGTTTGTTGTAATTTAAATCTAAATTTGGGTAGAAAGCAAAAGGCAAGACAAGAAAATCTGTTATATCGGAAGAGAAATGAAACAAATCAATAATTTATAATTGAAATTAAACTACAATTATATACTAGATAATTGTTATATGCATTTGCGTGGTTTTGAAAACAAGTCTTTCAAAATATACCATGTACAATAATAATCATTATCATAAGCAATACAGTATAAGAGTTATAGCATAGCCATAATGCTAATCTATCAGTAATTACCAGTACCAGACGAGAAGAACTAAAGAGATTATAATATTTGAGAAATAATTAAAAACTTAAAATAAAATTACAGTAATATGTTCTACCCCTTATAGTTAGTCCAAATTATTTCGTATCTATAGACAGCTTCCTTTCAATTCAATAGTATTAGTATACAATGTGCTTTTGATTTTTTGCGTCTTTAGTTTGTAAATTATATAATGCTTCATACCTACATGGTACAGTTAGACAGTTACATACCTAGTTTGCTAAAATATTTGTAAAACAAAATTGATCATAACAAACCTGTTAATAAGATACGCAACGATGTGCTCATTATCTGTCTATGTAAGTAAGTAAGCAATAATTATACAATAATACAAAAAAACTGGTATCTGAGCTGATAGCACATACATACCTTTCGTGAAAAAATAATGGACAATCAAATATCCAAAGGCAAAGGACAAAAAATAACTATTTACTTACGTTAGATGTAAATATGAATCTTGTAAAAACAAGGACAGTGTGCTCCCACTGTTTTTACGTTGTTTAGTATTTTCTTAGTCAAAACAAACAAAAACTATAGAAAATACCACACAAAAAATATACATACAAATATATTTACTTATACCTAGATTGCTTCATTTCAGTACTCAGTTTTATAACAACTATTATAAAATTTTGAATACTTTTTGATTGTTATTCATGAAAAAGTACATACTATACACAGGTATACACATAAAATAGTGTCAAAATGTTGATAGCAAAAATGAAAAAATTGATGTTGAATTTTAAATTTGAACATTTTGTCAGTTTTTGTGTTGACAATAATGCTTCAAAGAATCGGTATCATTAGTTATCTACGTGCAGGATGCGATGTTTTTTTGTCTGTAGATTATATAGTAATATATTGTCACTCATGAAATATGTATAGCACATGTACCAAAGTATATTTATGTCATATTAAGGTCGTTCGTGGGTCATATATTTAAATGTCACGCAGACCCCGACAAAAGCGAGACAAAGGTTCTCAAGATTACAATGTCTTTCATGGAGTTTAATTTTAAGAGAAAGAAGGGGAAAAAATATAATAATAATTTACTAATAAATTACTTACAAAATATTCTGATGAATATTTCATACGACACAAATTATTTAATTATTGTTATTTGCTCCATAATATAATTTATATGATTCAGTTTTATCATATTTAAATACAAGGTAGTGTTGCTCTAATTTGTAATTAAGGACAAAAAGGCCGACAATATTAATTAATTATTGCAGTTTGAACATTAATTTAGCAATATTGTGTAATTTGTCGCTTCTTAGTTTGCATAAGTCGCACTTTTTTCATGAATTAATTGGGATTTATGCTGTCCGCAAAGTATACATAACAACCTACCAATTATTAATATTATAGGAGTATAGTAAGCAGTTACTTTTGAAATTCTATTAAATTATTATTATTATTATTTTCTTTGATTGTTGATCGCGAAGCGCATTGCGCAGTGGAGTGGAGCGCTCGCTGCGCTACTTTGTTGTTCAAAAAATGATCTTATAAAGTTTGACTTACCAGAACCAGAAAAATGAAGTTAGCCTCTCATAAATTAATACTAGCTAATTTATTTAGAAGAAACCAAAATGTTAGAATATAGTGTTGCATTGCAGTAATAATTATAATATTGTCATTTATAATTAACTAATAATTCAATAAGTACTACTGTAGCGGGTATCTCAGAGCTTTCATGCTATTTCAAAAAGCAGAATCACTTGTTAATGAGCATAATAATCAAAAGGTAAGGTTTGATTTCCTAGTTAATTGTGTAGTTAACAACCTAGTTGTAGGTAATACAATTATTTTGTCCACATACCTAGTTATTTACACTAGTTTTTAATTAATTATTGTACAAGTTGTGTTAAATACACACGTTACTGCGTCTGTAATTTCTAATTGAATCAATAGGAAAATTGACGGCAGTTTTACTGTAATTTTAACTGTGAATGTATTTAGTTTGTGTGCAGGGCGAGTTGATGAATTTATTTAACGAGTAAATATGTGCAGCCCAATCAGCAACTAAGAATTTCGTTGTAATTAAATAAAAGCTGTAAATATTTCTTTTTTCTTGTTTGTTCGTGTGACATTTCATTAATTTTTTTCCGTTCAAATAAGTATATGTACGATTTACGATTACTTATTTACGATTTCAACTCCAAAACGGCTAAATGTCAAAACTAGTAAATAACACTTTCTCAAAACGGCTAAATGTCAAAACTAGTAAATAACACTTTCTCAAAACGGCTAAATGTCAAAACGAGTAAACAACACTTTCTCAAAACGGCTAAATGTCAAAACGAGTAAATTATAATTTCAAAAAGTCAAATAACTATAAATAATCGTTTTCAAAATGATCACAATTAGAAATTACCATTTTCAAAAACATTCAAAACTAACGAGGGAACTGCATGAGTCGTTCACGCCTGATTCACTCAATATATTTTTTTCGAAAAGAGCATTGAAAAAAACCTAAAATGGCTTTAGAACATGATGCCAATGGCCACTTTCGTCCACCGACTTTTATTTTTAAAGCGCGCG
>JAQFZC010002356.1:0-23525 GCA_034695205.1 Dicyrtoma fusca | reverse complement strand
CTTTGCTTTAAATTGCTTATATGGACATAAAATAATTAAATATGTGAAGGTTAGTAAACTGTTAATTGTTGTGAAGATACTAGTTTATTAATTATAATAAAAATATATATACATCGTCCTATTCAGTATATAGTAAAGCCAAACCACAAACTCATATTAACAAGGACCGATGTTGCGTAATTTCTGATGATCGATGACCCGCCTATAAAAGACACAATTGTACAATATTATTTCACTCGTTCGTCGTATTCTCCCCATCCGTGGAAGGGATGCCGTCGAGGAATTCAGCCGAAGATCATAAAAAAATTTACAAGATGTTCTTTTGACACATTCGGATACAACAGAAAGTGTTCGTTGAGTCAAAGAGACACACTGGTTAATAAAAATAATATTTAATCCCTTGATATGTGCAGTTCAGTTAATTGACACAGATTCTGCAGACCACGCTATAGGGTTATATTTCTTATAAAAATTCATCCACATTCCCTCCGGGATCTCCAGTTCAGGAAGGAAATATTTCCCGTATCAGCACATTTATATTTATCTTATGTTTCTCGACTATAGAGTTTCATAATCTGCTCTGTATCCGTATTCTACTTATTATGTTAGAATAGATTTACATCTTTTTTAGTGTTCAATCTATTGCAAAAAAAAACTTATCACAACGCTAACTTTAATTGTGTTTTGTTCGATGTTGCAACTACATGTGGCAGTTCAGGTCTGACATGTCGTAGTATCATTTACAATAAAGACAGCAGACCGACCCGTATCTCTCTGACGAATACCATGATGTCGCTTAAAGTGAGTAATAATGTTACTCGGATTGGCGGATGTGTAACTGCACCGTGAACACTTTAATGGCTTTTCCCCTGTGTGCGTTCTCACGTGAATATTTAAGTCGCTTGCATTATAACATTTGTAATTGCAAAGTCCGCAAAGAAATCGTTTTTCTCCCGTGTGAGTTCTAAAATGCCTCGCTATATTTCCGTGGCTTACGGAGGAGAAACTGCACAGATGACACTTGTGCTTCTTCATTTTATTCACCCAATCTTTGTCCATTTGCTGAGGATTCTCTTTGCATACCTTTAAGTGGTAGTTCAGAACTCCGTTCCTTGTAAAGCTTTTCTCGCAGAACTGACATTTAAACGGCCTTTCCTTGGTGTGTGACGTAATGTGTAGACTTAGTTCAAACCTCGTATGAAAACATTTAGGACAAAGAGGGCAAGGGAACTTTTTTTTTCCCCCAATGTGTCTCCTTAAGGTATGTATCCGCAATTCTCCCTGATTTTTAAAACTTTTTGTGCACGCCGTACATTGAAATGGTCTCTCATCCGAATGTGTCATCAAATGTCTTTCTAAATGTGATTTTTGAGTCGATGCGTATGCACATAATTGACACTTGAATTGTTTCTGCTTGGCTACCCACGTCTCATCACTTGCGTTCGGATTCAGTTTACACATTTTCATATGTCGTTGGTTGTTGTTGAATTGGGATACCTTTTTGCAAAACTGACACACTTTTGCACTCATTTTTTTGGCCTTGTGAATTCGCATGTGATTAGTTATATTTCTCAAGGAAACCGACTTGTAACCACAGTCATTGCAGGTAAATCCAAATTTTCCATGAGTTCGAAAGGTCCCTTGTAAAGATTGTCTTGCAAAGGACAATTTGACTTTCTTGAGGTTAATTTGCACACTGTGGGTGATGTTGAACTGCCGAAGTAACAACTTGTCCTTTTTGCTGATGTCCATGTTTTGTTCTTTAATTGAAGAGGCTTTCACTGAACTATATTACGCGTTTAGTGGTCTTGAATGTACTAGCTCAATAGTGAGAACATTTGGTACATTTAAAGAGTAGAGCCTGTACAGAAAAACGTACTAGAAGGGACAGAGTTGAGGCTTCAAAAACTTTAAATTACGTAAGAACTTAAGTAGTCTCATGAATGTATCTCAATGTAAAAAGTATCTACGACAGAACTACGAATGCGATAGTAGTTTTATTATAATCCGCCATCAAAAGAGAGAAACACTGACTTTATTATTTTTAATTCTATTATCCACATATTCGAACTCAAGACAAAGTTGAAACTTTTAGCTTTAAGCATTCCCGCTTCCCTCTTCTCTCCTTTCATGACCAATGATAACTTCATCTCTCGCGCCTGCCAATTAAGTCTTATTCGGTATTCCAGTTTCCAGTAACCAATTATGCCAGTACGTTTAACATTATTGATGTTTTTATACGTTTTAACTAAACATTTAGAATGTAAACGCCACTAAATGAATTTTGAAGTGATAACGTAAGCCAGTTTTGAATTTTTCTTTTAAAATCTTTAGTGAAATAAATTCAGCGTCCTGTAAATGTAATTTTGAAGTACCCCCATATCTTGAATAATGAATGTTTTATAAGTTAGCTGTTTTTTTAACTGCATTTTTTCGTAACAAAAATCCTTTGCAAATATTTCTTGAAAAAACTTGTAAACCTACCCGGCTAACCCGATGCAGATGTTGTGTAATGTGATTAGTAGGTAAGGCGTGAGGTAAGTTAGAATTATATGGTAAAACGTGGGATACAAAAGGACTCACCAAATTTTGACAACGATAAATCACTCGAGTTTCACTTTAAATATATTAGTGAATAATAATCACTATTAAATGCGCGACGCGTTTCGGAGCTTCTGTCCTTCTTCAAATCGCTTGTAGTAGATGCAAAGTTAAAACTTTTTGATTGACGAGACTGACGGACACACACAAAATCCGTTACTTTTTTGTTGGTTTGTTTGGATTTATTTTGAAGTTGGTGGGATAAAAAGAAAAGACCGGGAGGAAGGTTGTTTTGTGAGCGAAACAACCGTCGCGCATTTAATAGTGATTAATATTCACTAATATATTTAAAGTGAAACTCGAGTGATTTATCGTTGTCAAAATTTGGTGAGTCCTTTTGTATCCCACGTTTTACCATATGATGTTGTGTAATGTACCAATCTACCATTTGAACTTTCCGGGTTTTTCCAAAATGTACGATGTGCACAACTCTAAACGGGAATTTAGCAATTGCACTTTTGACAAACAAGACGGCATTTTACAACCAATAAAAGTAAATGGGAACGAAGGATTTAGTTTTTCCTTGACATAGCAATTACAAATAGCAGCACTTTTTGACGTTTAAAATTAATAAAAATGAATGCGGATTGGACCATGTGGAAACATCTCAAATTCGACTATTATAATAATATATTATTTTGAATTGTAGCACAAATCTTGCTAGATTTATGGTATACAACCAGTACAAACTTAGACCTTGTGCGATCGAATGTTTCCGAAGCTGTGTGCCATAGAATGACACAATTTAAGGTGTGAAAGCTAGATTTCGTAGATTCAAAATTTATGCATGCTCAATCGTCTATGTAGCACGTTCGCAAAAGTTTTTAATTACAGAAAAATGAAAAGTCCGTAAAAGAAACCCCCAAAAAAACATTCATTAAAGTAAAAAAACCCAAAAGTTTTCAGTCGTATCGTAATTTATTAGTATTATTTTCTATTAAAGACTTATTTATTATCAAATAAATTTTTAAATAGGCTCGAATACATTCCAAATTCTATGTTACTGATGATATTATAATAAAATTGTATTCAGCTTGTAAACATTCTTAACCATGAGTTGGATAGCAAAGGATATAAAAACTGTAAAGCAATTGCTTACAAAACAATCGATACAAAGATGCATATCAAACTCCTTTAGGATTTATATAGAATTTGTAAACTTATGATTTATACAAAGAGTAAACAAAACATAAAAAATGTATACTGTTTTTATAGACTTGAACCTTTATTTCGCAATAATTCACTATTCGAAATGTATGGTTAATTATTCATTTAATTAACAAAATATCAAAATATGAATTACAATATTTCCAATAAAATAGAAAACTGATTCAAACGCATCCATTGTTTTTAGTAACGCTGAACTGCACCTTTTGTTGCTTTTTTCGTTTTTCGTTTCTAATATTCACATACGCAATGAAGATCCATTGAATATTTACCCACTACAAAGCGTCGCGCAGTTTCTAGTTTGGTAATTAATATTGACAAACATAGCGGTCATACAGAAGACAATAATTATTGTTATAATCCCCAACATTTAATTCCAAATATGTAGTACATCTATAATTTATTATTTACAATGAAAAATGAGCAATCTAGCTTTAGGCTTTAATAAATCACTAATGATCTGTTTAATTGTTTTTTTCTTCCCTAAATCCTATTATTTACATTTGGGTATGATTTACAAAAACGTGACACTAGACTTAGAGTAGTTAGGTATCTTATGTTTTAACTTTATGTGTCGATTTAGCTCGGATCGGCTGTAGTAACTTTTAGAACAAAGACAGCAGGCTGCATCTCTTACACGAGGCTTTGCACTGTGATATCGTTTGACATGAATGGAAACTGAACCGTTGTCAGCTGCTCTGTAAGTGCATTGTGAGCACTTGAATGGCTTTTCACCAGTGTGAACTCTCAGGTGAAGGTTTAAAGCGGATGGGTTAAAACATTTAAAAGTGCAAAATCCACATTGAATTGGTTGTTTCCCTGTGTGAGTTCCCAAGTGCTTAGTTAGTACGTGTCTTGTTATGGAAGAGAAATGGCACAAATGACACTTGTGCTTCTTCATTTTTTCTACCCAATCTGCGTCCATTTGCTTAGGATTTTCTTTGCATACTTTGACGTGGATGGCGAGAACTCCACTCGTTGTATACCTTTTCTTGCAAAATTGACATTTAAACGGCTTTTCCCCAGTGTTTGTAGAAATGTGCACATTCAATTCACCTTTAGTGTGGAAGTAGTTGTGACAAAGGGGGCACTGGAAATCTTTGTTTTTGTCACTGTGTCTCAACTCATGATTCCTTAAGTATGAACGTCTTGCAAATGTTTTTCTGCAGGCATTGCATTGAAATGGCTTCTCAATTGTATGTGTTTTTTGATGACGTTTTAGACAATATTTGTCTGCAAATGCAAATTCACATAATTCACACTTGAACTGTTTCTGCTGTTCTACCCAGGTTGCATCACTTGCTTTTGGATTCAGTTTGCAAATTTTCATGTGACGGTGGTTGCGGTGATAGAGTGAAAATTCCTTTTTGCAAAAAGGGCAAATCTTTGTTGCTAGTTTTCCGCTCTGGTGAATTCTCTGGTGATTTTTGAAACCTAGCTTGGAAAAACACATATAATCACACTCATTGCATGTGAATCTAATTTTTCCTTGAGATTGAAATTGCTGTTGTAACGCTTTTGTAGTGGGTATTTGTACTTTCTTGAGCTTGATTTGTACACTGTGTGTGATGCTAAACCGACGGAGTAGCAGCTTATCCTTTTTGCTGATATCCATACTTTATTCGTAGCTCCACAATGCTTCTATTCGTACAAAATAGTTAAACACATAAAGAGTATTTAACTTCTTACTGCCTTTAAGGAACTAGCCTTATAGTTAACGGAATGACAAAATTGAAGGCACCTACGATATAACTTACGAATTCGATAGCTAATATTATTGTAATCCGAAACAGCCTTAGAAGAAGACTAACTATTTAAGACTAACTTTATTAACTAAAATTATTATTCAAATTCAACAAATAAAGTTCAAACTTTCATTTCATACTTTCAGCTTTAATCATTCCCGCTTCTCTCCTTTGCATCGAGGTTACAAACCAAGGCCAAGGCTCACAGTGAAACTCAAAGTGCCAAAGCTATGGTCAGCTTTTAGAAGCCCCGTTTACTTTAAAAGTTACAATTTAAGGGAAACAGGGCTTGGGACATAAAATTAGCTAGGATTTTAATACCAAAGCCAATAGTCAAACGACTAAATACCTAAATAGACTTTTTAATTTACGTAATTTCTAAAATCCCGTGGAAGAATGTGCAATGTGCCAAGTTCAAAGCAAAGTATCCTTATCTTCCAGTGCCAGCGCCACATTCATTTTTGTTCTTTTATGAACACTGATAACTTTTACTGTGTGATTGTGTGGATGTATTAAAAAATAAAAACAAAGTCTTGGGACTGGGGTAAGGTGAAACACCCGTTTAACATAAACCATTAGGCTAAAAGCTGCGCCCGTTTATTTACATGTATTTTGCACACCTGTCGTTGATTACAAAAGTCCCAAAACAACTCGATCCTACAGTAGTTGCCTTATCTCAAATAGACAGTGCCTGCTTCGCTTTAAATACAATAATGCAAAACACGTTTGGAGTATTAAGTAAGTACCTATACAACGTTCAGAAATTTAGGTTTAAGCGACCTAGGAAATTCCAATATATAGTTTCGTAATGAAGTGTTGAAGCTGATAACGATATTACAAAATAGTTAGAATAAAAGTTCTGGGAAGGCTATAAGTTGTCTTTTGTTCTGGGTTGCGGCTCTTTTCTACGCGGTGGGACGGGCTGGGGGGTTTACTATGCCATGCAGGCATTAGGCCTAAAACATGAGAAGGATGCTGCACTACAGGCCCACAGAGGGACCCATGGGGGCGAAGGTCAAATAGTATGGATTAAAACTTTACCGTGCCTGGCCATAGGCCCAAACCACGAATGCGATTATAAATAATGTGTATGTATTAAATCAAATAAAATAAAACAAATACAGTGGAGTCTCAAGGTCATACACACTCAATGTCAGTTTTGCGAGAAGAGTTTTACAGCGAGTGGAGTTCTTAACAACCACTTAAAAGTTTGCAAAGAAAATCCTCAGCAACTGGACAAAAATTGGGTGGAAAATATGAAGAAGCACAAGTGTCGTTTGTGCAACTTCTCTTCTGTAAGAAAAAGTCAATTAACTAAGCATTTTAGAACTCACACGGGAGAAAGACGATTATACTGCGCATTTTGCACCTATAAATGTTGTACTCATGGAGACTTAAATCGTCACGTGAGAGTCCATACTGGGGAAAACCCATTCAAGTGTCCACAGTGCAGTCAGTGCACTTACAGAGCAGCTGAAAGCAGTGCAATGTCCATTCATTTCAAACGACACCACGGTGCGTAACCGTAACCTCATCAAATTATGTTTTCCACAAATTTTATTTAAAATATCAACAGCATTATACAAAGTTTGTACATTGTAAACTTTGGAGACCAAAGTTGTTGAATAATTGCTACTGTTACAAAACGTGTGATAGACTTACTGAAATGATGTACACAGGCACAATAAAACCTCCGTAAAGCGGCATTAAGCAAATACTATCATATCTGCAGTTCAGTCAAAACTTGATTGAAGCACTAAAACGCTTTCAGCGAGTTTTATTCTTCGCTTTAAGATGCCTTCTCCGTTTTTTACAACAAATATTTAAATACACGTAATGTAACTATAATAAAACATTTATGGCTTTGAAGGTATTTCCTTAATAATTTCAATAATATAATATATATTTAGTACATTAATTTACTATCTATTCTGCTAAATACAGATCTGGTAAATGGTCTAATAGTACGGCCCCGTACAATTAGAGACGTACATTACATAACATAGCCATATCTTCCATGCAAATAAATCTAGTATGTGTAATAAAAATATAATAAAATAATACGTGTACATCATAAGGGCCTTATATAACTACATTTACAGAAAGCCTAACTTTATTATTTAAAGAACGCACGTTGTGTGAGTTAAGTTAAGCTGAATTGAAATTTGAAACTTTGAGCTGCTTTAATCATTCACGCTTCTCTCCCTTTCAGCCCAGGGACAACTTTTTATTGCTCGAGCTCACTGCATATCACAAAAATATTTATTGTTGAATTTGAATTGAAGTAAGTGTTTTTGTGATTGAAGTAATTGAAGATTAATTGAAAAATAAATTAATAAATAATGTCACATTCATATAAGTTGTAGCTTTGGCGGTAATGACATTGACAATATTGTTGATTCAAGTAAAATTATTATTATTCAATAAGATACCCCGGCAATGCTGAATTTTAGCTGCATAAATCATAATAGTATGTTATTTAAAAAGTTGCTTTTCTTTAGCTTTCTTAGTTATGATCAACCTACAGCTATTACATAAGTCGTTTATATTTATATGAATAATGTTTCTAAGTCTAATTGTGTAATTTCGAGGTCAAGTTAAACACTTGTATGTCATACTTTACGAGAATTTTGCTCGGGTTTAACGGAAAACCCAAAACAGATGCTGAGTTGCTTGAAATTCGATGCTAATGAAACTTACACAATACATATCTATTTCAATGCAACATGTCACAAGGTCGTATGCTACGAACCGAACCTTCAAAAGAATCTCTCTATTTACAATATTGGTATTTTTTCTGTCCGTGTTAGACAGATTTGGAACGTACACACAACAAATTATAAGGTGGTAACAATATTACTAATTTAATCGTTATTAATTGTAACTTCTACTAATTATTATGAAGTCAACGTTTACATCTTATTTGATAATCATATCTTGCAAAAAATAATATGACGAAATTAAAACTAGCGAGACTTCTTCCCGTGCTTCTTTATGTGGCGATTTTGCTTTGATCTGTCGTAGTAACGTTTAGAACGAAGACATTAGACCCCGATATTTTGACCAGGTTTTGGACCATGATGTCGTTTAAAGTGAGTGGAAATAAGACTCGTTGAAGCTGCCCTATACGTGCACTGTGAACACTTGAATGGCTTTTCCCGAGTGTGAACTCTTATGTGAGTATTTAGGTTCCCCTTGTCAGAACATTTGTAACTGCAAAACCCGCAATGGAATGGTTTTTCTCCCGTGTGAGTTCTAAAATGGCGAGTTAACTGATGTTTTGTTACAGAAGAGAAATTGCACAAATGACACTTATGCTTCTTCATTTTTTCCACCCAATCTTTGTCTGTTTGCTTAGGATTGTTTTTGCAAACCCTTACATGTATGTACAGTCCGCCGTCCTTTGTGAACCGTTGCTCGCAAAACTGACATTTGAACGGCCTTTCGTTGGTGTGTGTAGAAATGTGTCGATTTACTTCAGGCCTCGTATGAAAACATTTAGGACAAAGAGGGCAAGGGAACCTTTTATTTTCGTCAATGTGTCTCCTGAAGGTATGTGTCCGCAATTCTCCCTGATTTTTAAAACTCTTTGTGCACGCCGTACATTGAAACGGTCTCTCATCCGAATGTGTCCTTAAATGTCTTTCTAAATGATCTTTTTGTACCGATGCGTATGCACATAATTGACACTTGAACTGTTTCTGCTTGGTCACCCAAGCTTCGTCACTTGCGTTCGGATTCAGTTTACACATTTTCATATGTCGTTGGTTGTTGTTGAATTTGGATACCTTTTTGCAAAATTGACACACTTTTGAATTTGTTTTTCTGTCCTTGTGAATTCTTATGTGACTAGTTATACCTCTCAAGGAAACAGACTTGTAACCACAGTTATTGCAAATAAATTCAAATTTTCCATGAGTTCGAAAGGTTTCTTGTAAAGGTGTTCTTGCAGATGACAATTTGACTTTCTTGAGCTTAATTTGCACACTGTGGGTGATGTTGAACTGACGAAGTAATAACTTGTCCTTTTTGCTGGTATCCATGTTTTGTTCTTTAATTGAAGAGAATTTTATTGAATTATATTACGCGATTAGTGGTCTTGAATGTACTAGCTTAATTATAGCGAGTTTGTGCTAACCCGATTCTTGAGGTTTCAGTTTAAGTTTAGGGTCACAAAATACATTGAGTCAAACGGCCGTTTTCTCCCTAAACCTAAACCGAAACCTCAAGAATCGGGTCAGCACAAACTGGCTAATGAGAACATATGTGATACCTTTATAGAGTACAGCCTGTACACAAAAACGTACTACAAGGGACAGAGTTAAGGCTTCAAAAACTTTAAGTTACTTAAGAACTTAAACAGTCTCATGCATGCATCTCAATGTAAAAAGTATCTACTGCAGAACGACGAATGCGATAGTAATTTTATTATAATCCGCCGTCAAAAGATAGAAACACTGACTTTATTATTTAGAATTCTATTATTCACACATTCGAATTCAAGACAAAGTTGAAACTTTCAGCTTTAGGCATTCCCGCATCCCCTTTCCCTCCTTTCATAACCAATGATAACTGCATCTCTCGCGCCTGCCAATCAAGTTTTTTTTGGTATTCCGGTATTCCGGTTCCAGTTACCAGGTATGTATGCCAGTAAGTTTAAAATCGATGACATTTTTACACGTTTTAACTAAACATTTACAATTAGAATGTAAACGCAGTTAAGCTCTGATTCTGATGAGACGTAGCACAAAGCTCTGCTTTAGCAAAAAGATTGACACAATTCCTAAACGAGCCCTAATTTATCGGTGCATCCTGGAGCGTTTCTTAAAAAATAGGCTTTTTAATAAGGTTTCTATTAACCCTATGATCCTCAGCTACCGTAACCGCATAAGGACATTTTTCCTTGAATTCCCGCATGAGGGAGCGAAATTTTCAAAATTATTATCGATTTATTTTTGCATGACATCTTGGTCCCACCTCCACTGTGACAAACGTGCATTGCACCAAGCTTAGACAGATAACGTAAAATTTTAAAACTAACTTTGTTTAAATGTTTTCTAAAATCGCTTACTTACAATAATTATATTGTTTCTGGGCTTTCTAAATAGAGTTTGAGCGTAATTGATGTAAGCAAAAGAATTATGAATTAAAATCTAGTTGTTAACGACGATAAATTACCAGTGTCGTTACTGACGTTCGTAGATCTTTTAACAATAGATTAACCGACGTGTTAATTATTATTAAATATTAAAATCTAGATTTATTCCCATTCTTTTACACCCATAGATTTGTACAACAGTATTTTCCACCATATAGTTCACTGCATCGCAGTGTCAATAGCCAATTCCAATACTAATAGCAATATTTTCCAACAACAATGAGAATCAAAATTGAGAGAAAGGCCATGACCGTCTGTCCTCTTTCACTGTCAATATTGATGTCTTTTCTGTCTTCAACGTTCCGTGTCATCATCCAATTTCTCATCATTAGCCAATAGTTTCACTAATTTTAATTATTTTTCATAAAAAAAAATATTTATGAAAATAAAAGTTGTAGTTGTTAGTAAACAACTACAAGGCAACAGGCCATAGCATCGGTCTTACCCCCGTTCCCTTTATTCTGTTGCCCTTTTCCCGTTCCCCTTGCCCAATTGCCCTTGTGACACATTCCCCTTAGGACTATTGCCCTTCCCTTGTGCTCTATTGCCCTTGTGTCATATTCCCCTTGTGCAATATTGCCCTTGTGCTCTATTGCCCTTGTGTCATATTCCCCTTATGCTCTTTTCCCCTTATGCTCTTTTCCCCTCGGGATAATTCCCCTTACCGTACTATTGCCCTCTGAATTATTCCCCCTTTGAACATTCCCCTTACGAGTTACGATGATGCATTCGTTCTTAATAAATGTCAAAGGAATTCCTTTAACTGTGCAAAGAACTGCGTCCGTTAAATCGTATTTGTTTTGTTGAAATATAATAATGTAGGTACTAATTAACATAGGACATATGTATACTTTTAGTTAAGCTGAGTCACAAACGCTTACACTTATACATACCTAGTATTGATACCGACATTTGAGTTGGGATTTCAAGAAATGAGAATGATGCTTAATCGCATGAATTAGAACATTCAGATAATTGAGTAGTAGTCAAATTATGTATGATAAACATAGGTTCTTGGTGATACCTACCTCGAAATACTGACTTCTACCTGCTAATGTCAGTTTAAATTGCAGCTTGAGGAAATAAACTCGTGTATTTAAGTTCTTCAACTTGTGTTTTGAAAATGATAACTTTTATAACTGGCATTTTGATATAACCATTACTCTTCTACGAAGAACTACAACAGCAGCTAACATGGTAATATCAAATTTATACATATATATATAATTTATAGTAATTTATTTAGAGCAATTAAAACGTGTGTTTAAACCCGTAATAATATTACCGCGATTGGTGCACATAAATTAATTACACAAAAGTAACTGAAATTGTATGTAGGTACCTTACTATTCAGGCTTTGTATTAGGCAGTGGAACTGTAGTTTTTAAAAATGTATTTATTATTACAGTAAAATGTTTTTAATTTAAAGGCTGAGCCAAGCGACCTTCATATAAAAAGAACGTGGAGTGAAAAGGAGAAAAACAGGGCGACATGGAAGGGATTTACTTTTAATTTTGACAGCATAGGATTGAATGACAAGAATATTTGGTAGTGTTCGGAGAGAAAAACCAGATTTAAATGGTATGCAAGGATCCATACGTCAGCTAATGACACTGTCATTTTTGAGCTACACAGCCACACTCATTTTCCTAACTCGGTTGAAGCCCCTCGACGAATTGCTATTCATGACCTTAAAAAATATGCAAAAGGAACAACTTTATGTCCGGCAAGGGTGGTTGCACACGAGCTTACCAAATACAATGAAGTAATTCTGGCCGCACTACCTCCTAAAAAAAGAATGAAGAGAATGGTACAGAAGCAGCGAGTTAAAACAAATTCAAATTTGAAGAGTCCTACAAGCCTGAATGATTTAATTATTCCTGACCAATATTCTACCCTACCTGACGGCACTGAATTTGTATTTTATGACTCGGGGTCTGCAGATGAACGCTTCATAATCTTTACGACTGGCGACAATTTGAAGCAGTTAGAAACGACCAAGCACTTATTTGGCGATGGCACATTTAAACGTGCACCGCCTCTCTTTAATCAGCTTTATGTAATTCATGGAATGAACAAAAACATCTCATTTCCCTTGGTCTACGTCCTGATGTCTAATCGGAAACAGTCTACGTACATTGAAGTTTTGAAAAAAATCAAGGAAAAATGCCTTTCTCTGAATCCAGACACTAAAATGACGGACTTTGAGCGCGCTTCAATGAATGCCTTTAAGATGGTTTTTCCGAACGCTAAGCAGAGAGGATGTTATTTTTATTTTGCACAGAGCGTCGTGCGTCATATGCAAGCCAACAGCAATATTTACAAAAAAAAATTCAACTGATCCTGCCTATTCAAGTGAAACCAAAAAGCTTATTGCGCTTGCATTTGTTTCAGTGAACCAAGTAATTAATTAGTATGAAATTTTAGTGGATTCAGTATTTTTTTCAGCTAACGAGATAGAATTACGCCCGCTTTTAGACTATTTTAAAGATTGCTGGATTGGACGTATGGGACGTAACAACGCCCGACGGCAGCCTACTTACAGTTTAGAAATCTGGAATTGCTATGAAAGCGTCATTGAAAATTGGTGGAAAACTAATAATATTTGTGAAGGATTCAACAGTGCTTTTAACAATTTCATGTGCGGGATTCACATCCATTTAGGCCGTAATTGACAGCTTAAAAATGCAACAAGTTTCCACCCGTAAGGACATACTGGATTTTAACACAGGAAAGGTCCTTGCTTGTGTTAAGAAGAAATACTCGGACAATGCTCAAAGGCTGAAACACACTGTTGAAAAGCTTACAAACGAAAACCCACTTGATTACTTGAAATTACTGACCTACAACATTTCCTGCGTGTAGATCCAACAAACTCTTGATTACGTTTATTCTATTTATAGATGTGTAGAAATATTATTATGTTTTTCTAGATCGTCGTATTTAAATAAATACATATAATACAAATCGTTATGGAAGGAGAAACAGTAGCAGTTTTATTTCTTTTTTAGTTTTATGTTTTTTATTGTGAAAGATTGTAATACGTTAATTTTTGTTTTTGTAGTTCGATTTTGGTTTGGCTATTTTTTATGTAATAAATTATTACAATAATTTAACGGACGCAGTTCTTTGCACAGTTGAAGGAATTCCTTTGACATTTATTAAAAACGAATGCATCATCGTAACTCGTAAGGGGAATGTTCAAAGGGGGAATAATTCAGAGGGCAATAGTACGGTAATGGGAATTATCCCGAGGGGAAAAGAGCATAAGGGGAAAAGAGCATAAGGGGAATATGACACAAGGGCAATAGAGCACAAGGGGAATGTGACACAAGGGCAATAGTCCTAAGGGGAATGTGTCACAAGGGCAATTGGGCAAGGGGAACGGGAAAAGGGCAACGGAATAAGGGGAACGGGGTGGTCACCCCATAGCATCAGAACATAAACTGCAGTCTGTAACACTAGTATTATCATCGGTATTATTTGTACTTTCTACTAATAATCGTGAAATCAGTGTCAACACATTTTTTGATGATCATATGTTGCAAAAAATACTGTCGCAAAACTAACAGCCTAGTCAGAATTTTTCCCATGTTCTAACATCATGTGGTACTTCAGGTGTGCCGTAAAAGTAGTATCGTTTAGATCAAAGACAGCAGACTGCATTTCTTGGACGAGGTTTTGTACTGTGATTTCGTTTAAAGTGTCTTGCAACTAAACTACTCGTAGCTGCCGTGTAAGTGCACTGTGAACACTTGAATGGCTTTTCCCCGGTGTGGGCCCTCACGTGACCATTTAAGCCGTATCGAGTAGAACTTTTGTAATTGCAAAGTCTGCAATGAAACGGTTTTTCCCCAGTGTGAACTCTTACGTGAACATCTAAGCTGTACTTAGTAGAACTTTTGTGATTACAAAGTCTGCAATGAAATGGCTTTTCTCCAGTGTGAGTTTTAAAATGCTTTGTTATTCTGAATTTTGTTACAGAAGAGAAATTGCACAAATGACACTTGTAATTTTTGATTTTGTCCACCCAATCTTTGTCCATTTGCATAGGATTTGATTTGCAAATCTTAACATGGATTTTTAGAACTCCATTTGTTGTAAACCTTTTCTCGCAAAACTGACATTTAAACGGCTTTTCCCCGGTGTGTGTACGAATGTGTCGAGTCACCTCACATTTCGCATAAAAACATTTTGGACAAAGGGGGCACGTGAACATTCTTTTTTTGCTTCCACTGTGTCTCCTTAAGTTATGTGTCTGTAATTCTTTTCGACTTTTGAAACCGTTTGTGCACGTCGTACATTGAAACGGCCTCTCATCCAAAATGTACCCTCAAATGTATTTTTAAATTATGTTTCTCTACGGCTTCAAATGTACACAAAGGGCACTTGAACTGCTTGTGCTGGGCCACCCAAGACTCATCACTTGCTTGTGGATTCAATTTACAAATTTTCATGTGCCATTCAAGTGCTTCCTTTATTGTTTTTTTTTTCATCTTTTAAAATATTTTGCCTACACATTTTCCAACTCTAGTTTTATAATAAAATTTTGACAAATTGTTTCGCTTTGGTCTTTCTAATGTACGACAATTTTTGAAGCAAGGTTCATTATTTTCCGGTAATGGCTCCCTTAATGCAATGCCACTGAACGTAATTAAGTAGCGAACACACATCAGTCAGTCAATTCGATTTTCTCTTAAAATAGCATAAGTGACTCAAGTGCAGCATCCTTAGTATACATTTCTGAAGTAAATCAGAACACTGCAGGCTTGATTAGTTTGCTCACAAACAGTGCATGTGCACCATTTGAAGTACGTTTTAAACTGCCAGAAAAACAAGTTTTTTAGCACACTGTTTACTATATTTGAAACGATTAAATACCAGTTTAACTCTTTTTAATATACGTAATTATTAGTATTACTCAGTTTAACAAGCGTAAATTGTGGTTTTTTTACCATTTTTAAGAAGTACAAATGCAAACGTTGCTATATTTAAAAAGGGCAAAGTAGTTTCAATAGCTCTGAAAAAGTACAAATATGTATGTAGTAAGGCATGAAACGGGTCGGGTTGAGGCGACCCGACCCTAAACCCGACCCGACCCGTTCCTAATCGGGTTAATATTTTCAAACCCGAACCCGACCCGAATAGTGTGACGGGTAAAAATCGAAACCCGTACCCGACCCGACTCGGGTCAACCCGTTGTCGGGTCGGGTTGACCCGACCCGATTTCATGCCTTAGTATGTAGTATAGCGTCCAGAAATGCAGGTGTAACCGACTTAGGAAATTCCTTTATAAAATTATGTAGTGAAGTGTTGAGAGTGACCAGAAAAGTACAACATAAACTTCAGAATTATATTTACTAAATAAGCACGCAAAGCAGAGTAGCAAGAAAGAATGCAACTGTGAAAGCCACGTCAAGCTGCCAAGCAGATGCTTTTAAATTAAAATTATTAAAATTTGTAGTACTTTGTTTGTCTTTGTAGCCCATGAAGTATGTACAGGAGAGGTTCCAGAGATAAAGCTATCCTCGGGCAGGAACAGAGAGAAGCGGGAACGATTAAAGCAGATCGCGAACACTTTGGTTTTTTGACTTTTAAAAGCTTAAATAATAAAAATCTGCAGTCTTAATAACTGTTGAGTTAACGGCTAAACACATAATTTTATTATTAATAATATAAGCAAGAAGGTACCGTAAAAGACGCAAAAAGGTTTAATAAAATAATTTTATCAGTATATTTAATTATTTTGCATCAACGAAATAATCTTAATTCAAACAATAAAATATGGATATCAGCAAACACGATAAGATGGTACTTCGTCAGTTTAACATCACCAAAAGTGTACAAATTGAACTCAAAAAACTAAAAGTGCCCATCCCGAGAACTCGTGTACAGCGGCCTTTTCAAGCTCATGGAAGAATAAGGTTCGCTTGCAATGAGTGTGATTTTATATGTCTTTCCAAGAAAGGTTTGAATAATCACCTGAGGATTCACAAGGGTGGAAAACTGGCGACCAAAGTTTGTCCTTTTTGCAAAAAGCTATTTGGACTCTACCAGGACAACTACCGACACATGACAATTTGCAAGTTGAATCCAAAAGCAAATGATGAGATTTGGGAGGCCAACCAGAAACGGTTCAAGTGTGAATTATGTGCATTTGCGACTGTGCACAAATATTATTTAAAAATACATTTAAAGACACATACGGATGAGAGACCATTTCAATGCACTGTATGCAACAAAACTTTTAAAAGTCATGTAATCTTAAGGAAACATCAATCAAGGCACAGTCACAAAAACAAAACGTTCACTTGTCCTCTTTGTCCAAACTGTTTCTATACAAAAGGTGAAATGAATCTACACATTCCTACACACACCAGGGAAAGGCCGTTTAAATGTCAGTTTTGCGAAAAAAGCTTTGCAAGGAATGGAGATCTGAAAACCCATGTAAAGGTTTGCCAAGAAAATCCTCAGCAACTGGACAAAAATTGGGTGGAAAATATGAAGAAGCACAAGTGTCATTTGTGCAATTTCTCTTCTGTAAGAAAAGGTCAATTAACTAAGCATTTTAGAACTCACTCGGGAGAAAGACGGTTACAGTGCTCATTTTGCACCTACAAATGTTTTACTCAAGGAGACTTAAATCGTCACGTGAGAGTCCACACTGGGGAAAAGCCATTCAAGTGTTCACAGTGCACTTACAGAGCAGCTGAAAGCAGTGCAATTTCCATTCATTTCAAACGACACCACGCTGTATAATCTGATCAAATAGATGTTCGTTTTTCAACAAAAAACAACCACAAATCAGAGTTAAATCTAAATCTCTAAATGAAGCTACAGCGTGAAAACGGATTCCCAGCAATGATAGTTTTGCTACCCAGTGCAGTGCTTAGAGGGATATGAACATCAAAAGAAATGTAAACTGATTTTGAAAAAGCACGAATACAAAATCAATAAAGCGTGCGCAGAAAAAGTTATTGTATAAAATGTAATTATTGGCAATTAAAAATCGTTGTTTTCCACAAATTTTATTTAAAATGTCTCAGAATTATACAAAGTGTGTACATAGTAAACTTTGGAGACAAAAAATGTTGAATAATTGCTACTGTTACAAAAAGTGTGATAGACTTACTTGAATGATGTACACAGGCACAATAAAACCACCTTAAAGCGGCATTAGGCAAATACAATCATATCTGCGGTTCAGTCAAAACTTGATTAACCTTTTGTCTAGCACTAAAACGCTTTCGCGAGCAGATTTTGTGCATTGCAAAAAATATGAACAATTAGAAACCTACATTACATAACATAACCATATCTTCCATGTAAATAAATGTAATATGTGTAATAAAAATATAATAAAATAATAATACGCTTACGTCATAAGCGCCTTATATAACTACACTTAGAGAAAGCCTAACTTTATTATTTAAAGAACGCAAGTTATGTAAGTTAAGTTAATCTAAGTTGAAAGTTGAAACTTTGAGCTGCTTTAATCATTCACGCTTCTCTCCCTTCAAGCCCAGGGATAACCTTTTATCGCTCGAGCTCACAGCACATTACAAAAACATTTATTGTTGGATTGAAGTAAATGTTTTTGTGATTAAAGTAATTAAAGATTAATTGAACATTAAATTACTAAATATTCTCACATTCATATAAGCTGTAGCTTTGGCGGTAATGACATTGACAATATTGTTGATTCAAGTAAAATAATTATTATTCAATAAAATACCCTGGTAATGCTGAATTTCAGCTGCATTAATCGTAATTAGTATGTTATTTAAAAAGTTGCACAACATTTCTTTAGCTTTCTTAGTTATGATCAAGCTAACGTAATGACTAACTAAGACTAACTTTGTTAACTAAAATTAATGTTCAAACTCAAGAAATAAAGTTGCAACTTTCATTTTCATTTCACACTTTCAGCTTTAATCATTCCCGCTTCTCTGCTTTGCATCGAGGTTGGAAACCAAGGCTCACAGTGCAACTCAAAGCGCCAAAACTATGATCAGTTTTTAGAAACCCCGTTTACTTTAAAGGTTACAATTTAAGGGAAACAGGGCTTTGGACATAAAATTAGCTGGGATTTTAAGACCAAAGCAAATAATTAAACTACTAAATAAGTAGACTTGTTAATTCACGTGATTTCTAAAATCCACTAAAAGAATGCGCCAAGTTCAAAGCAAAATATCTTTACCTTTCAGTGCCGTATTAATTTTTGTTCTTTTATGAACAGTGATACATATGTAACTGCGTTTAGTGGGTAATTGTGTGGCTTTACTAGCCTTATCCCAAATGGACAGTGCCTGCTTCGCTTTAAAGAAAATATTATAGTGGATGCTAAAAAACGTACGCATCAACCGTATCAATATAATACGAACCGCTCTGTGTTTGTACGGTACACGTCACTGAATGGTTGATTGAAACCCAATCTCCTTTGGTGCTCCTTAGTGACCACTACTTACTGTAGGGGCCTAGGGAATGGACTCCTTTACTGTGGAGGAGGGGGGCGGGGATAGGTGAAAGGGTAATATGATCGAGACAAGTAGATGCGGTAGCCTCCTATCTTCCTCACCCACAGTGACTGGTTGAGTCAGGTTGTATGGACCGAACGGCCAAATCGACCCAATGAATAAATTATTATTATTATTATTAATATAATACGTACCAAAACCTTAATGCTAACAGATAGAATTTTGAATTGTGGAAATTATGATGAAACTGGGCTTGAAAAATAATGCACGGCACAGACGATATGTCAGTCTTTATGATCTTAAATCCGTCGAAAGTTTATTTAAAAATTAATTTTATTAGCATGCTTACAAAAACGCTTATTTACAGTAATTGCATTGCATTGTTTCTCTCCCTTCGTAGATAGAATTTAAATACAATTGTTGTGAGAAATATAAATTCTGAGTTAAAATCTAGTGTCATAATTGATCATGCTTACATTTTCTACAAAATGTTTTAAAATCAACCTTTGCATCTTTTTTATGGTCATATCTTGCAAAACATAATATCGAAAAACTAAGATTAGTGAGACTTCTTTCCATGTTTTAACTTCATGTGGAGATTGCGGGCTGAACTATCGTAGTATTGTTTGGAACAAAGACAGCATTTTGCATCCTTTCGACGTGGTTCTGTACTGTGACGTAGTTTGAAGTGAAGGGAAATCAAACTGCTTTGAGCTGCTATATAAGTGCACTGTGAGCATCTGAATGGTTTTTCCCCAGTGTGGATTCTTACGTGAGTATTTAACTGGCATTTAGTAGAGGATTTGTATTTGCAAAGTTGGCAGTGAAATGGTTTTTCTCCCGCGTGAGTTTTAAAATGCTGAGTTAATCCCCCTTATGTTACAGCCGAGAAATTGCACAAATGACATTTGAATTTCTTCAACTTTGTTACCCAATCTTTGTCCCTTTGTTTTGGATTTTCTCTACAAACCTTTACATGGATTTTTAGGTACCCATTCGTTGTAAACCTTTTTTTGCAAAACTGACATTTAAACGGCTTTTCCCCGGTGTGTGTACGGATGTGTTGATTCAATCCAGCTTTCATATAAAACAACTTTGGACAAAGGGGGCAGGGGATGTTTTTGCTGTCACTGTGTCTGGATTGATGTTGCTTTAGTTCATCACGACGTTTAAATTTTTTTCTACACACAGCACATTGAAATGGCCTATCTTCCGAATGTGTGACCCAATGTCTTTTTAAATAACGTTCTTCTGTAGTTGCATATGCACATATTTGACACTTGAACTGCTTCTGCTTGGCTACCCAAGTCTCATCACTTGCCTTCGGATTCAATTTGCAAATTTTCATATGTTCTTGGTGTGGTCTGTAAAATTTAAATGACTTTTTACAAAACGGGCAAACTCTGGTTGCAAGATTTCCGCCTTTGTGCATTCCGTGGTGGTTATGAAGAGCTGTCTTGGAAACACACATAAAATCACACTCGTTGCATATAAATATAGTTTTTCTATGAGCTTGAGACAACCGTTGCGAGCTAGCTCCCGTCGTGGGCACTTTTATTTTTTTGAGTTGAATTTGTACACTGTGGGTGATGTTAAACTGACGAAGCAAAAACTTTTCCTTTTTGCTGATACACATATTCAATTTTTTGCTTTAATTTTCCTTTACTGACATAAAATGTTTAAGTATAAATAAAGGAAATTAAGCTTGTTATGGCTTTGAAGGTATTATAGCAAAATAATTAATATATCGTCGGTTAAGAAGCGAAATGATGCACATCCACTTTTGGCTAGAAACAAAGTGAAAGAAATCCAAAAAGTCTTAAAAGCAAAATGATGCACATCCATGCGCGTACTTGTGGATGTGCATCATTTTGCTTTTAAGAGTTTTTGGATATGCATCACTTTGTTTTTAGCCAAAAGTGGATGTGCATCATTTTGCTTCTTAACCGACGATATACACCCAGTCTCAGTGATACGTTGATTAGTATACCAAGGAATGGCTTAACAACTTTTGAACAATAAAACTGATTTTTAATTACCAAACTAATTTTGAGAAAGCGATGCATAGCGTGCATGAATCGTAGAAGTTTGGTAAGGTTTGGAAAACTTATTGCCTATCTCTCAAAATCGACCGAAATTAGCATTACATGTAAAGGAAACTTGAAATGGCTAAAATAACAAAATTTTATCTTTTAAACTCATTTTGTCACAAATTTTTGAAATAAGAAAAAACCAAAAACACGTGTTAGCTATCTCCAAAAACATTTATTTGAGGTCAAAGATCACTTGCGATGGTAGACGCAACTAAACGATTAGAGTCGGGATAGTTTCCATTGGGCATTGGTTTATTTCGAAAAAGCTGCCTCCACCGATTTTTGCTTTGAGCTTCACACAAAATTATCTGTGCTTCTTAAAAGTTATCCAGGGACTTAGGAGGACTACTGGTCTATAAAAAGGTCACTGCGGATAATTTTATTCGAACTTGATGAAAAAGATTTTCTAAATAAATTAATGGAAATTATTATGAATATGCACCTCATAACTCGTTCAGTTGTTTCGACCTTCCAAAGCAAATTTTCTCCCCCAAATAATTTTTTTGCGGACAGCTACTACGCTTTCTGATTTTGTCTCAAAATTTCATAATACTATGTAGAAGAGGTCTGCAGCTACAATGTTTTGTTGTTGCACATATTTCACATTTAAACTTCTTCTGCTCGGCCACCCAAGTCGCATCACTTGCTTTTGGATTCATTTTGCAAAGCAGGTGTTCAGGCTGTCGGTACACAGCTACCTTCTGGCAAAAGGAGCAAACTTTAGTCTCTCATTTTCTGCTCTGATAGATTTTCATCAGATTATTTAAATCCCCCTTGAAAAAGCGCTCGAATTCACACAATCACACTTGTTCTATTCAAGTCCAATTTTTGCATGAGCTTCATTAGGCTGTTGTGAACGATTTGTCGAGATTAGCCTATTTATTTTGATGAGTTTGATTTTTACATTGTGGGTGATGTTAAACCGACAAAGTATGTAACAGCTGGTCCCTGTCGCTGATAGTTGTGGCACCCATTCTCTGCTTTAAAGTGCTTCTGTTGATATGAAATAATTAAATGCATAATGGGTATTAATTATTTCTAGGGCTTTCAAGGAACTAGTTTAATAAATATTTTTGACGTTGTTGTTCGTTTGGAAACTTTGTAAAGTACAGCCAAAACACAGATACAGATGTAAAATGACCTATTGTTACCTCCTGGGTCTCTAATATTAAGCGGAACTCTCCGTTTAAAGTGTGATAGTATAGTATAGTGTAGGGGGTGGGGTAGGGGCTAGGGGCTGAGACTTTCAGCTTTAATCATTCCCGCATCCCTCTTCCCTCCTTTCCCGCCCAAGGATAATTCCCGCTCTTCGTCTTTCAGCCCTCCAATCAAGGTTTTCTATTTCTAGTCCGTCCAATAAACTAATATCTAATCTAATCTAGTGTAGTGTACTAAGTTAGTGCTACACTGACGAGCCACACAAAGACTCAACACAAATTCAAGAATAAAAGATTCCTTATTTTCCTCAAAACTTTCCTTTGTATGTTTCCTGAAGACTATGAAAATTCCCAATTTACTCAATGATTAAGACATATTGTATCTTCGGATAAGAAGCAAAATGAAGGTATGCTGCAACGTAGAATATTAAGACAGAATAAATTTTGTAAAATATAGGATTAATTTAGTAGGATTCATTTGTATTATTTACATACCTTTTAAACCGTTTAAACTAAATTGAGAAATATTTGTAATACTGTAGCTTTGACATCCATGCATGATGTCCTACTATAGTGTAGAACAAAACTACATACATTATAATAACTAATCATTTTCACACATAGTTTGATTAAAGAGTTAGTTTATTCAGTAGCAAAACACCCAGAAACAGTTCACAAAAAAATCAGTAAAATCGAATCAGTTGTGTACAACCTACATATTTACAAAACATATATGTATATATATATACATACATACGTACATACATATATATACATATATACAAAAACATGTATATACATGTGTACATACGTACACTAGAATAACTAATATATTTAGTACCAACTTTTATGTGATACCGAGAAAATACAAGTGTTCTAATAGCAAACCCGTTGACGGCCATCTCGTCCCACTTTTGTTAGTTGTAGCTTTGGCGGTGATTACATATAATAGTTTAAAATCTTAAAAATAATTTTGTTCTCGTGTTTCTGAATGAGCTTATTCACAATTTTCGCATTGTTTCTACTTTTGTTCGATAGAATTTGGATAGATACACGGAAAACATTCGCATCATTGCCAACAAAATTATATTATCTGACTTTCATCAGCACTGCGTCTTTGAGAAAAA
>JAQFZC010002355.1:0-23533 GCA_034695205.1 Dicyrtoma fusca | reverse complement strand
TGAAAAAGTGTAATTTACTAGTTTTGACCTTTTTGAAAAAGTGTTATTTACTAGTTTTGACCTTTTTGAAAAAGTGTTGTTTACTAGTGTTGACCTTTTTGAAAAAGTGTTGTTTGTTAGTTTTGACGGTTTTGAAAAAGTAAATTTGTGGAATTAAACACTTTTCTAAAGCATTCTTTCCATGGTTTTCCAGTTGCAAATAGGTTAAGTAATGGATAAAAAATATTTTTTGATACTTTTCCTTTTAATCTGTTGCCTTTTCAAAATGAGTAATATAAGTTGTGTGCTTTGTTTGACTTTTAGGCAGTGAGCCCAAGACTAATCGTAAAAGAATAAAAGTGCTTCCCAGAATAAGTGAAGAAAATCAAATTATCAAAAGTAAAGCTGTCCACCTTTCGTCAAGTGAATGTACTGTGGATCTGTAACCTAATCTCTCATCTCATCTCCCACCCAATTGGCATTTATCCACCAAAAGCATTTTGAATCCGTAATGCTTATTTCTAAACTTATCACATTCTCACTCAATTTTGCCGTTCTTTAGTTTACGGTCTGTAGACTGAAAATTTCCATCCCATTTTATTATTTACTTCTCTGCTTCCGCTTTCTGGCTCATAAAATTATTTACTTTGCTTAATAAGCGCAAGGCGTACGCAATAATTATACAGAAATAATACAGACCCACTGTACTGGCACTGCTCTAGTGACTTGCTTCGATACTATTTGTACCTCTATCTATGATAAGGTTAACTGATAATTACCATAAAATATTCTGATTAATGCAGAGCTGTGCGTGCTGCTATGTGAGGAAGGATGGCGACGGTCAAATATTACGTACTGGGTTACCTTAGTTTGAGCTTCGACTATAACGGGTCTCTGTAGAAAGGGAAAATTTTGTTGGAAGATTTTTACACGTTTTAAAAGAGTTTAAATCACGAAGTATACCTTCTAAACTTGTAAAACAGGACTGCAGCGTTTGCTTTTTTGGTTTGAAAATGTTTAAAAAGGTCAATGATACGAGATATGTATCTGTGTTGTTGTCTGAAAATCTGCATCATCTTTTAATTCAGTGCTTTTAGAAAGGTCAAAACATAGTATTTATTTTTGAAAAAAGTAAATTACGATAATTCTGTGCTTTCAAAAGAGGCAAAACATGGTTTTTACTTTTCAAAAAGAGCGAAATACAATTTTATTCGGTGCTTTCAAAAGGGCCAAAACATGGTAATTTACGTTTCTAAAAGAGCGAAATACACTATGTAATTCAATGCTTTCAAAAGAAGCAACACATGGTATTTACTCTTCAAAATAAGTAAAATACAAGAACTTACTGCTTTCAAAAGGCGCAAAACACGGTTTCTAATTTTCAAAAAAAGCGAAATACAATTATTCAATGCTCTCAACGAGCAAAACGTGGTAATTTACCTTTCAAAAAGTTACATAGTACAATAATTTGATACTTTCAAAAGGGGCATAACATGGTATGTTTACTTTTCAAAAAGTGTAAACGTCCTTAAAAGCATCATCGGAAGAAGTTAAACCAGCAAAACAACTTTGTTCTACCGCCACTTTTAACATTACGTAATAGCTTAGCAGCTCCCTATACCCTTCGCTATACCTACCTATCTATGCATGCACTTGGCGAAAAAGATTAAAACAGCATTTATTACCTCCAGAGAAGTACCCAAGAACTGTAAAAAGTAAAAAAAAAAAAAAAAGGCTAGTGAGTAATTTGCGAACATCTTCTGGATGACGGGCTAGTCTATCTTATATTTTTGTGAGATGATTCACACACTCACTTTACGTACATGGCAGACAGACAGGCGGCAAAATTACAGAAACAGATGGTGTGTGTGAATAGCACGCTATTTGCCCCTCTATAAAATAAAAACCAGTAAAGTGTGAAAACGGATTTAAAAAAGTGCACACGATAGAAACATTTTCACCGATTTTCGGTTCGTTCGTGCCTAACTAGTTAGCTAGTCGATCGACTAGTGAAATGCAAAGTTAATGATCTTGTAAATAACTGTTACTGTTGACACTGCACTACAAGTAACGAGCTGTACTTATAATTAATGATGATGTTCTAAGGTTTTTTTTATTCAGTCAATTGAATGCAGGTGGCTACAATTACGCTGTCACACTTTTTTGTGTGCTTATAACTGCATAACTTGTAGGTACATTTACATCTGTCAATAATTTAGTCGATTTACCTTTTTTTTATTGATACAGTAGGACCACGACGATTATTACATACCGTAAACTCTCTAAAAGAACTCCCGCGCATTATTCCATTCAGCCCCTCGGACCCCCGCCTACAATTAGAGATCCGCGCATTAATAGAAACCCGTGCATTATTCGAACTAACCGTTTTACTACTCTGAATTCAGTTGAAATAAACAGCCTAAAAACAAGAATTTTGACACTTTTAAGCGACTTAAAAGTACGTGTCATTTAATTGAAGCTATTCGGTGGCTAAAAAGTTAGGTTTACACTAATTTCTGTACACTTAAACACTAAAAATACTTCCGGTGACCGCGTACTGTTAGAGACCCGCGTATTATTGGAGAGCCGCGCTTTATTCCATTCGGGCCCTCGGACCCCCGCGTACAATTAGAGACCCACGTATTAATAGAGACCCGCGTAGTAAACGAGAGTTTACGGTATTTACAGAAATAATATTTTATCGTTGGTAATGCTCAACGCCGTTTAGAAAAATCATGCGAATTTTTGGACAACAATTTTCTGAAGCTTTAAATTTTATTATTTATTAGAAAGAATGCATCTATACACAATAGATTGGATACCCAATGCTTTCATAAGCTAAATTTTCAAATTATTACCTCCGGGCGAAACTAGTGCAAAAAGTGTGTAGCCTTATCGAATCAGAATTATATCCAGTTTATTACCTTTTAGGAAAATGCTGGGGCTTCTAGATTCAACCTTTTTGAAAGTGTTAATTTGTAGTTTTGCCCTTTTTAAAAATGTTAGTTTCTAATTTTGACCTTTTTGAAAGTGTTAGTTTCTAGTTTTTTGACCTTTTTGAAAATGTTCGTTTCTAGTTTTGACCTTTTTGAAAATGGTAGTTTCTAGTTTTGTGACCTTTTTGAGTGTTAATTTGTAATTTTGACCTTTTTGAAAATGGCAGTTTCTAGTTTTTTAACCTTTTTGAAAATGGTAGTTTCTAGTTTTTTGACATTTTTGAAAGTGTTAATTTGTGATTTTGACCGTTTTTAAAATGCTATTTAATAGTTTTGATCGTTTTCAAGATGTTAATTTCTATAACGTTTGGATTTTTGGAAGTTCTAACCTACAGCCCGTCACATCTTCATTGTTCAGCATAGACGGCGTCGAAGTAATTTACTAAAAAGTGTTAATTTTGTTTTGAACTTTCATTCGTTCTTTCTTTAATTTAAAGTGCAAAATAAGTAAAACAAAATATTTCCTTGCAAAACTTACACACCTACATAAGTTCCCATAATTATCTACCTACTAACAGACATGTATCAGGCCCTTGCGTTGTTGAACGAATACAAAAAATTCGGGTTAAAAATAATCGGTATGCTGCCCTATAACTTGGGACGGGAATATATTTCTAAACATAGGTATATATAGGTATAGCCTCATATACCATATAGCAGAATAGCTATAGCTATATACATAGTACACTATACCGGCCGGCTATACCGATGCGGAATATTTGGGATAAAAATGAAATTAATGGAAATATTGACTATCTCCCACTTATAGTGCAGTTACCTATAAAACAAATGCCTATAGGAATTGAATTAAGGCATTTTAAGAGGAAACGGTATTTTTTTCGCTTTTTCTTCTTCTTTGCTTACATTATAAGTATAGGCATAGAGCCTTGTGTGGGTGGGTGCAAAACGTTACATTGCATACTAAACACCGAACCCGTCCGGTGCAGTATTGGAAGCAAAAGGGAAATTCGGATAATTTAAAAAAATCGGTTCATTCGTTAGGTTTCTTGCGGGTGGTCGCGATCTCTGTGGAAGGCGAACGGCTGTCTTCTTTGTAAATTTTTAAAATCCTAAAAATCTTACAAGCTTGAAGCTTTGCTTTATTCCAAATCAACACAAAAAATGGTAGGTTGTGTTTAATTACAGGTAGTGAGTAAATTTCTGTAAAATAAAGTGATAAATGTGTTATTTTTTTACAATTTATTTCTATTTTTATAGGCTGATGACTTGGACAAGGAGCAAATTGCGAGTAAGTTTGATTTTATTTTTGGGGGGTTTTATAAAATTACGTCAGTAAGTAATTCTTGCAAAATATTATTAAATTTGTATTTTTTTAATTTGTAGTCTTGCAGAAGGCCTTCGACAGCTTTGCTCAGGGCAAAGGCTACATTACCCCAGAGATGGTGGGAACTATTTTGAGGGTCATGGGTCAACCTTTTGTGGAGCAAACTTTGAGGGAACTCATTGCCGAGGTTGACGAGGACGGTTAGTCTGTGGACCCATGGGTCATTTATTTATTTAATTATTCATTAATTGCATATAATTAATGCTGTTTTTTTGTATTTTGTACTTTTTGTCAATGTAGTGCCGTCTTTTATTTGATTTCATTCTGTCACATATGAGTAACCTACACTTAACTGTATAGCTGGCCCGTCACAACTTCGTAGTTCAGTATAGACGGCGTCAAAGTTGCAATTTACTTAAAATAATATTAATTTTAAAACCTTTCATTTATTCTTTTTCTGTAATTTAACCTTGTCACAACTGTATTAGGTCTGGTTTTACACCTTTTTAAAAGTGTTATTTCTTGTTTTGACACTCTTGTTTTGATCTTTTTGGAAGAGCTGGTGTCTTGTTTTGACCTTTTTGAAAGAGCTAATTTATTGTTTAAGCCTTTTTGAAAGAGCTAATTCCTTGTTTTGGCCTATTCGAAAGAGCTAGTTTCTTGTTTTGACCTATTTTAAAATGCTAGTTTCTTGTTTTGTCCTTTTTGGAAGAGCTAGTTTCTTGTTTTGTCCTTTTTGGAAGAGCTAGTTTCTAGTTTTGTCCTTTTTGGAAGAGTTAGTTTCTTGTTTTGACCTATTATAAAATGCTAGTTTCTTGTTTTGTCCTTTTTGGAAGAGCTAGTTTCTTGTTTTGACGTTTTTTAAAATGCTAGTTTCCCGTTTTGACCTTTATGAAAGATGAGTCAGTTTCTTGTGTTGACCTTTTTGAAATATGTAGCTAGTTTCTTATTTGGAACCTTTCTAAAAGAGCTAATTTCTTGTTTTGGCCTTTTTGAAAGAGCTAATTTCTAGTTTTAACCGTTTTGAAAAAGTTAATTTCTACAAAAAGCACTTTTGTAAAGCATTATTTTCATGATTACTCACTTGCGAATAGGTTAATGGGCCTTGCAAGTAAGGGGTGAAGAAATCACTTCTAAAATTCAAAATGTCCCACGTTTTCCCACTTTTTTGAATTTTGAATTAAGTTTTACACTTTCTAAAATGGTGTATTTTTGTTTATAATTTATGACAGGTTCGGGTCAAATTGAGTTTGCAGAGTTTGTGACGCTAGCTTCTAAATTCATCGTTGAGGAGGATGCCGAGTCCCTTCAGAAGGAATTGAAGGAAGCCTTCCGGCTCTACGACAAACAAGGTAATTACTATAAATAAAATTACTATATGCGGGCACTATAGTACAACCATTGTAAATTAGGTAATAATTTTAATTTATTAAAAAAGTCTTTATATTTTTATTCATATGTTTTTCCAATAAAATAATAATAAATATTTTTAATAAAAATAATAATAATTTATTGTGGCTTATTACTGTGTCGCATTCATTATGGCTTTTTTATTTTAGTTCTAATTTATCCAGCTTTGACTTGGCTTGCATTCTAGTTCAATATTTATTTTACCATTCCGTGAATTCCGTCATTCAGCAGCCTCATTATTCATGCACTGCTTTCAGGTTAATTTGTAATTTTACAGCTTTTTCTTTTATTATGTCCTCGCATTCTTCTTTATTGCACACACACACACTGCATTTTATTGAACTTACGTCTTTTTTCTATCTTTCGTCTTTCGCCTCTCGCCCTCTTACCCTTTTGTGTGTGTGTGTGGCGGTAGTAAAAATTCCTGCTAAATATAAAACTAGCCCCGCTGCAATGAACAAGTAGGGAGATGGAACGTGGAAATATAAATAAAAAATAGTGTGCAAGTTTAGAATCTGTATGTTTCTCTACTTATAAGGGAGGGCTAAGCATCTTTCTTATTTTCTTGTAAAAAATGAGTTCTTTATAGAAATAGTGTTGCCAGAGATAGAGATAGGATTTGTCTGTTTTTAGATTCTTCACTATTTTATTGCACTTTTTTACGGCTATCCCATCTCGCCAGTTTCTCCTACACAGAGTCAAGAAGAGGTAAAATATTATTGGGAAGTAAGAGCACATTCGTAAAGTGCCTATGTTTAAGTGGGCAGCAATGGCAGTACAAAAAGACGGTTCGGTTTTTAAGGGAAAAACCACCAATACGATGCGATGGAAGGGACGCACAAAGTATTTTTTGATTTTGAAATTTAGTGTTTTACACTTTGACACTTTGTCACTGCACTGCTATCTAAAAAAACTCGTTTTGCCTCTTTTTTCTGAAGCCATCGTGACTTATTATGACTGTAGAAGGCGGTTGCAAAGCCGCAAGTTTACAAAAAATGATTGAATTTAAATTATTCGCTTATTTCTTTTTTTTGAATGATTTTGACGCCAATTTTTAAAATTAACTGTTTTGTAGCTTCAGAGCTTAGCTTATAGATGAGAGCTGCAATGCAATGTGGTGGCTAAATATTTGCTGCTTAAACGCCGTAGCACACACACACAGGGAAGGAATTTAGAAATTAATTTATTTAAAAAACAAAACTTTCAGAGCACTCAAAAGTTTGTTGGCAGCTTTGAAAAAGTTGCAAGACAAATGTGTGCCTTTTTAAATTTGTTCTGAACGGGAAATGGAAATGGAAAACAGAGTAGACTAGAGAACAGCATAGCTCAGGCTACTTTGTTTAAGATTTTATTTAGAACAGAACAGAACAGAATAGAACACGCGTGCGCATGTTATGTATGTGTATGTTGAACCCTTGTTAGCCTACAATTTAACCTATTCGCAACTGGCAAACCATGGAAAGCATGCTTTACAAAAGTTTTTAATTCTACAAATTAACTTATTCAAAAAGGTCAAAACTAGTAAATAACACTTTTTCAAAACGGTCAAAACTAGTAAATAACACTTTTAAAAGGACAGAAAAGTAGAAATTATTGTTTTCAAATGGTCAAAACTAAATAGAAATTCTTCTTTTTCAAAAACATTCAAAACTAAGTATATTGCCGTTTCGAAAAGGTTAAGAGTCAGAATTTTTAGAATTCTAGATTTTCCTACAAGATTACACGGAGGGATGCGGATGGTAGGAAGGGAGGCATTGCATCATTTGATCTTTCAAGAGATGCAATTTTTCTTGTTGCTATTAGACACTATTAGGCAGTCAATTAGTCACGGTAATGGTAGGCACTTGGATGGGCTCTTCTAAACAACGCCAGGCTGTTCTAAATCTAAGTGTGTGGTGTTCAAAGGGTTGACAGTTGTGCCATGAAATGTGCGTGTTTCTGTTTTTTATTTTCATTTCGATGATAGCATTCTTTCCTTCGTAGAATAAATCTTTGGTTCCTTTCTTAACCTATGCGGAGTTGGGAAACTGGAATTGTGTTTATTATACAAATTAACGTGTAAAACCGTCAAAGCTAGTACCGTATTTCCCGTATTAATTGCCCCGGCAACTATTACTTAAAGCTGGTTAAGCAAGGAGAGCCGCCCCTATGATTTCGTATGTTAAAAACCCAGCAACTATTAGAGTCCGGCAACTATTGCAGACCCGGCACTAAATGCAGGAAATACGGTAATCAGCATTTTTAAACACATTCAAAACTTAAAACTAGTAACGGTCCCTTTCAAAACGGAAAAAACAAGAAATGGACATTGTCAAAAGGCTCAACTGTAGTGACTAAATCTGTCAAACATGTCAAAACTAGAAATTTACACTTTTTAAAAGGCGTCAAAACCCTTAATTAATTTTTTTTTAAAAGGCAAATCTTCAAGCTTACGCTTTTCAGAAGGTGTCAAAAGGACTAATTACCATTTTAAAAATAGTCAAAATTAGTAACTAACACTTTCAAAAAGGTCAAAACCAGTAACTCCCACTTTCAAAAAGGTCAAAAATAGAAATTCAAACTTCAACAAGGTCAAAACTAGTAATTACGACTATTTTCATAAAGTAATAAACAAGATATTGACATTTCCAAAACAGTCAAAACTAGAAATCAACATTTTCAGAGCATTAAAGACTATAGTAAAATATACAAACGACTTTCGAAAAAAGGTCAAAATAACAAATATTCGTTTTAAAAAAGGTCAAAACTACAACTATTACCATTTTCAAAAACATGTAAAACAAAAACACCTAAAAAAATCGTTTCCAAAAGGTTAACCTTTTCATGAATTTATGGATTCCATTAGGCAACGGTTATATTCCAACTTCCTGCTTACGGGAAATCCTTCGGGAATTGGACGATCAACTCACAAATGCTGACTTGGATGGAATGATTGAAGAAATTGACGGCGATGGCTCTGGAACTGTGGATTTTGACGGTAGGTTACGATTCAAAATAAAATAATAATTTATTCTGTTTAGGATTCCGTTTTAGATTTATTTTTAATTTAATTCAAGTGTAAGACTTTAACGCCGTTCAAATGAAACATAATGTTGGCCAGCAACTTTTTTAATTAGCTGATCTTGAGAGTAAAACCATACACAATTTTAAATTGTAGAATTCATGGAAATGATGACCGGCTAAGCCAATTGACCCTCCAGCGCCGGCCTCAAAAACCCATACCTGATGTTTGCTATTAAAATTCTGTCTGTTGAGCCTCCACTGTACTTCTATAATGTAAATTATTTACAAAAATTTGAAAATCATGCTCAAGCTATAATTAATTATCCTTTGTATTTTGTATCGGTACTATAAAGTAGAGGTACTTTTACTCCATACATACATAATTTTACAAATCTACCATTTCCGAAGGTGGCTTCAAAATCAAGAAAATGATTGTAAAATTACTACAAAATTTAATAATTATTGTTTCGTTGTATTATTGCAACTTCAAAGCTCTGTATTTACTAATACTACTTATGTCATTATGTCAAAAATGTCTTGAAATTTAAATGCTGTAAATTAATTGATTGTGGAATTAAAATGGAATAAATCGTTGCGATGCATTCACACAAGAGTCAAATTCGATGTTGTACCGAACCACACAAGTCAAATGCAATTTTTAATTTGGATCTAAAAATTAGTTCACATTTTAGTTATCTGCACTTTGGCCGCTGTGAATTCAGTATTATGCATGGCGTAAAGTCGATCGTACAATGAGGCAAAGAAAAGGGAGCATGTACGGCAAAGTACCCATCCTATTTTCATATTATTAAAAATGTGATCAATCAATTCACTCATATATTCTAACTGCATTAATGTATTTTGGAAAAATACAAAATCACATTTTTCATTGGTTTTGTATTTAAAGGAAGCGGGAAGAACTGCGCTAATGAATGTGGATGGAAATTTACACGGAATCACGCAGTTTTGTATTGGAAGTCAAGAAACAATCTACAGTTACAAATAGCAGATTAATATTTGTAAATTCCTTACATGGCGTGGCAACTAACCAAACGAACACATATTTCAAAGCCCTTAAAAAGGCAATTTAAATTTAAATATTTAATTTACAATCTGGAATCCATTATCTCTGATGAAATTTGGCTGGATTTATTGCATTGAATCCTAATACTTAATAAGAATTATGACATTCTGACTGTATCTCCTCTCTTTTGTTTTTTTTGTTTAAATTTTGGATCCGTCGACTTTAAATGAAGGAGAACCGAAATTAACGATGACGTTCATAAATCATAAGTATCTATTGGAACCTGTCGCCCAGCCGCTGTTTGTTTTCACCCCACTGCACTGCTTTCCTGAAACTACTCTTCCTGGAAAATCATCGGATCGTATTCTCGTCTCAGTGTTTTTATCATTTATAATTTTTTTTCTTCTCTAAACGCTGTGTGCGACACCTAATTAAATTACTGACTGAATGTTAAATCTTAAGCTGAATGTAATGTAGTGTAACTGTTGTAATACTAGCCCATAATAATAGTTAGGTCCTTTTTTGAAACTTTTTGGACCATTTTAAATTCTTTCTGAACTAAATTACGCATTATAAACTTTGTTAATTCGAGAATCGTTCGATCTTGACGATGTCCGGTGTAAGTCCTCACGTGGCCCTGTTGATGTTGTTGTTGGTCCCTTCATATTAGGCAATAATTAAGACTATCTAGTTAATTCGTCTGCTATTTTTGGTACTCTCTATCTGATCTAAGTTAATGATCTACACGATGTTTGTAACCACGTATGCACTTAAAGACAATAAACAAATATCAAATATAAGAAGGGCAAAACACACCATTTAGATTTGGTGGCACAAAAGTTTTTTTTTTTACTTTTTGCTAGTTGTTTCGACGCCACTTAAAGAATTTGCAGGTATTAACTGATATTAAACTCTACAGATTTATTCTCAGTTGTATCTATTTCAGCAATTCGGTTTTTCATGTAGGTATATTCATAGCGCAGTTATTCCCGCATCCTTTAAATATAATAAAAACAATGAAAAACTTGATTTCGTTGCATTAAAAATTATGAACACTTTTACAATATATATATGAGTGCATTAATTGATCACATTTTTAATAATATGGAAATAGCATACCTACCTACATAGGTACTTTACAGTACGTGCTCCTTTGATTTTACACCCATTTAAAAATGAGTCATTTTGCCCCCAAAACAAGCCGGCTAAATAGGTTATACGCTCACTACAGTTTTTTACTGAGTACCTTATGCCCGTAGAATAAATTAATAACTTTTTTAGACTTTTGCTGTCTAAGATATGATTTGATTTGGTTTTTTTGCACTCAGACGGATGCATTACATCCGCTATCAGATTTGTAATCACAGTGAAGCTCAGGCACGATTAATGATGTAACAAAGGAACAAAGACTGTCAAATCAGTCATAAAGACACAGCCAGGATCATAAGAGCTGTTGTCGTTCTTTTTTGCAGAATTATTGCAACTAATTTTTTGCTGGTACGTCGCCGAAAGCCGCCAAAGCTTCAACACTATAAGTTCCAGTTCCAGTTTTTATGAATAATTGTTTGTAAGCGGATGAACACAATAATGAGACGGCACCGCACTATATTGCATTATTGGGTACATTGCATTGCATTGCATTGCCGCGAGCTATAAAAATAAAATTCTAAAAATACTAAATTAAAGTGCAGCCAACGCCCAACACCGTAGGGACAGCGTCTTACTGTGTTACATGAAATAATTATACTACCTAATAATACCTGTGCAAATTATATAATACTGCACACTGCGCTGGAGTTATATTGCAATTACATAGAAGAGAATTAAAGCTGCCATTTGATGCAATCAAATATAATTTTTGCCGTCGGATACACAATTACAAAAAAAAATTCATAAAAAGTGCAGACGAGATGACTGCAATTTATTTCCATACATTTTACACACATTTTTTTACCATTAGTATCAGTAGCACCTTTGGCCATTTTTTGGCATTGACATTATATATTATAATAATTACAGCTAAAACCAGACAGTAGTATGCATTTGACACATTCATAATATGAATATAATAATATAATGTATTTTTAAGGCACTGAACAATCGTTCGTAAAACGGAATACTCTCATTATCCTTCCAGATTAGAATTAGTTAAAATCTAGGATTACGCGAGCGAAGAAAACCCCAGGTTAAAACCCAAGTGGCGTTTAAATCTAAAATCTAATTTTAATTTATAAATTTTTGCTATTAACTTTTTTAAAAGTAGGTGTCCAAGTCCATAAAGTGTTTGTAGGATCGATTCACTTAAAATTTTAATTTATATAATAATATGTATAATATTTTTTGAAATTTCTCAATCATTCATAGCATGTAAAACTAGTAAAACGTAGCGTTGTTTCATCCGTTGTTTAATAATTTCTCTATTTTTTGTACTGTCTTGTGGATTCATTCAATGTATATATTTCTGGTGTATCAGTTATCAGTAAACAGTAAAAATTCATTCATATTTTAAAGTTAAAAACCAGCACTACTTAAATCTGATTTTTGAAAGCACTGGGCTGCCATTCGTCAAACTGAACCGTCAAAATCCTAATTACTTGAATATTTCCTACCATCGTAAAGTACAAAAAAACACAATTGCTCTATACACAAAAACTGAGAAAATAAAAAAACAGGCCATGTACACAAGAACTCACTAGTCATCCTAAATTTACAATCTTAAAATAATATTTTATAAAATAGTTAAGCAAAATGTACATAATACACGGCACAAAAGACACAAAAAAAAGTACATTTACCTATTTTTAAAATCAAGCGTAAGAAGCTAAAATACGAAAATGCGAAGAATACACGTAATACTAAAATACATAGTATAACGTCAAATAATACATAAAATATATTTCTAATGCTAAGAAAACAGAAAATTTCATAATAAAAAAGTTTGCAGGGCAGGACAGGACGGGGGGCAAATCACAAGTCTAGACAGACACTGACAAAACATTGAAACAGGCTTTATTTTTTTTATTTTATTTTTTATTTTATCATTTTTCTTCGTACTCATCTTCGTCATGTTCATTTTCGTCTTGATCTTCATCATTCTCATGGCTATTTTCAATGTCACGAGATTGTATGCTCTCTGGGTCAATTTCTATTGGGTCTGGGGTAACGTGATAGTCGTCGCCCTCGAAATTCAAAAATTCGTCCAGTACGTCGTTCCCGTTGTGCGTTGGATTCTGGAGCACGATTTCTGGTGGCTCGTCGTCGTCGTTAGTTTCAGTTTCAGTTTCAGTTTCATTTTCAGTTTGAAGTTCGTCGTTGTGATTGTGATTGTGTTCTTGGAATAATTGGTCTTGAATAAATCTGTCGTAGTTCTCATCTTCCTCATCCTCCTCATCCTGTCCCATCTGTCGACAAGTCTCTTGATTCTTGAAGATTAAACAGAAATATTTAAGCTTCGGAGAAAGGCGTCGATCTGACCAGAAGCTTGGGAGGCTGAGGCTGGGTTGAAGGCATGGGCGGCGTGGATTTGTTGGGCGTCCGCATGGAGCTGGTGTTGGAAGGGCTGTGGTTGGGGTTGTGGTTGGGGCTGGGGCTGTTGTGGCGGTTGATTTTGAAATTGGAGGCTTCGGACGGGGAGACTTGGCTGGGGTAAAAAACCGGCTTGTGCCTGTTGTTGAAGTTGACGTTGTTGCTGTTGCTGGGTCAATTGTTGGTGCTGTTGGATGTGGGCCTGGTGCTGTTCATGGATTTGCTGTTGCTGGTCTCGTTGCTGCTGCTGGTAGAGAAGGGCTCCAGGGGCGGCCCTGCCAAAGTATTGGACACTCGATTGCGGATTTACACCAAAGCTTTGAAAGAGGTCAGGTCGATTAGAAATGTGTTGTTGATTTTGTTGTTGCTGTTCTGGCTCAACGAAGGCACGGAGTCTCTGAGTGAGAGTGAATTCTTCATTGGTCTTTGGAATATCTTGGACGAGGACGGAGGTGTACTGGTTGCTGGCGGGATCGAAGACGAGCTCAGTTCTGTAGTTGCCATAGCGAGGGGGACCTTGAGGCTGCTCGGAGGATTCACTTTCTGAAGAAGATGACAGGGTGGCGGCGGCTTGGTTCACTTTGACGGGGGCGGGGCGGACTTGCTGAGGCTGCTGCTGCTGGACTGGACGGGGTCGTGGGGCCTGTGTTGGGGCGGGGAAAACTTGACGGGAGGGGAAAGCGTTATACTGGGACTGGGGGCTGTAACGGATTTGAACTTGAGCTTGAGCTTCGGGCTGCTGTGGCTGTTGGAGACGGCTTACTTCGTTCTGGAAGTTGAAGAGGGAGCGACCTTGAGGGAGATTATTGTCCACTTCTTGGATGGGTCGGACGGAGCCACGTTGACGGGTGGAGTAGACGAAGGGCTGGAGGACAGCGGGTTCGTCCTGGGAGGAAGGGGCGGGGCTGGTGGCTGGGATGGGGGCGGCTTGGGTTGGGTTGACGCGGACACGGGGACGGAAGGTGGTGGGTTGGGGGTTGTTGTTGTTGTTTGGGCGGCGTTGTCTGAAATGAGAAACAAATTGGTGGTTTTAATTCATTGCCTTGGTTAAAGTTATAATTTCTTGTTTTGACCTTTTTAAAAATGTTAGTTTATTTTTTTGTTGACCTTTTAGGAAATGTTACTTCCTTTAATGTTGACACTTTTGAGAATGTTAAGCTCTTTTTTAGACCTTTTTTGACAGTGTTAGTTACTAGTTTGGGATGTTTTTAAAAATGTTAAAAATAAGATAAAAATATACAAATAAAGTTTGCTAGTTTTTGAAGGTTTTTGAAAATGGTGAGTTCTTGTTTTGAGCTTTTTGAAAGTGTTTTATACCAGAATCGAATGGTTTTTAAAATGTCAACTTCTAGTTTTGACTTTTTTGAAATTGTTAATTTCTGGTTTTTTGCCTTTTCTGAAAGTTTTAGTTACTGTTTTGAAAGTTTGTAAAAATATTTTCTTGCTTTGAACACTGACGATGAGTGTGTGTTCTACAGCCTAGTATAGTTGAATACTTTATTTATAAAGGATGTTGGTTAATTAAGTACCTACTAAAGTTCGCGTATTACGGATAAAATAATGTGTCGGCGTTAAACTATCTTTGTTAATGTAATAAATTTAACTCTTCAAATACTCTCTTCTGATACATTTACGAAGCTAAAAATACTTTTTAACTTTTTCAAATACAAACTTTCGCCTTTTGGGCTGTTCCCTCATTCCATGATTTGCTAGTGCAGCGCAGTGGGGGTCATCCCTACATTGTTTGCGTACTACATTATGTTAACATTACAAACGAGGTATGTAATTTGCGTACGTTTCTCCCTATTTATTATGCGTTTGTAATTAATTAAAATGCGTGTGCTTTAGTTCTGATTTCAACAATTCATGATTTTATAATGGAAGGATTTAATTTATGAGACGCACAACACTAACAAGAGCAACTTCCTACTTTCTATCCTTTTCATTTGCATACATATGTACCTACCCAATCAGTCGCACACACGTCGTTTCCCTTTGATGTTAAACCACGTTGCACGCAGGCAGTATTTTTCTGCTACTTTTTTCTTTAAAAAAGCCACTAACTCGTCAATATTTGCTTGGACGATTGGACGAACTAGGTATAGCAATATATCTAGTTTTACACCTTTTTGAAAATGTTGGTTTCTAGTTTTGACCTTTTTGAATGAGCTAATTTCTAATTAAGCATCTTTTTGAAAGGTTTGATTAGTTGTTTTGATCATTTTGAAAGAGCTAATTTCTAGTTTTGACCTTTTTGAAAGTGTTACTTTCTAGTTTTGGCCTTTTTGAAAGAGCTAAATTCTAGTTTTGACCTTTTTGAAAGAGCTAATTTCTAGTTTTGACCTTTTTGAAAGTGTTACTTTCTAGTTTTGGCCTTTTTGAAAGAGCTAAATTCTAGTTTTGACCTTTTTGAAAGAGCTAATTTCTAGTTTTGACTTTTTTGAAAGAGCTAAATTCTAGGTTTGACTTTTTTGAAAGAGCTAAATTCTAGTTTTGACTTTTAAGAGCTAATTTCTAGTTTTGAACTTCATAAAAGTGTTGATTTCTAGTTTTGATCTTTTTAAAAGTGTGTATTGGTAGTTTGATACCTTTTTGAAAATGTGTATTGCCAGTTTGATACCTTTCCAAAATTGTTAATTTCTAATCTCACACCTTTTGAGAACGTTAAGTTGTAGTATATATAAACAGTAAACTACTTCACGGTTTACTAGTTGCGAATAGGTTAATTACGAACTAACGAGTTTACCTACGATTTCAATTGAATACAAAAATTAAATTGTGCAATTAAACGCTCCGCAATTCATCAATTTATTTCAGAATCACGATCGTCATCACTTCCGTTAAATGTTACCAAAGAAAAAAGAATTCTGTGAGCGTAACAAACACTATGTACGTGAATTGATTGCCAAAATCTCAGAGCCTATTGCTTTTCAGTATCACAATGATGCTCTTTCTAAAAGGTTGACAGACACTCAATCACTCACTACTAGTCAGTCACTAGTCAGTAGAGGAAACATTCACAAATTACCTTCAAATTAAAATAATAAGGTTAAATAATATTTTGCTTCTATTTCTTTAACCTATGTATTAGGAACTGGGAGACCATAGAAAGAATGCTCTAAAAAAGCGTTTAATTCAATAAATTAACTTTTTCAAAACCGTCGAAATCAAAACTAGCAATTTACACTTTTCCAAAACGGTCAAATCTAGAAAATAACACTTTTCAAAACGGTCCAATCTAGAAAATAACACTTTTCAAAACGGTCAAATCTAGAAAATAACACTTTTCAAAACGGTTAAATCTAGAAAATAGCACTTTTCAAAACGGTCCAATCTTGGAAATAAAACTTTTTCAAAACGGTCAAAAATAGTAAACAACACTTTTAAAAGGTCAAGATGTACAAATTCGACGTATTCAAAATGGTCCAAACTAGAAATTACCGTTTTCAAAAATATTCAAAACTAAGTACATAGGTACACTGCCGTTGCGAAAAGGTTAAAAGTGGTATAAATTTTCATAAGAATTTTATGAATTGCCCCAAGTACATAGATTTCCCTTTTAATTTTGAATTATGGATGTGTTTCATTCGTGATGAGATTAGATAAGCTTGAATGGAACATTAGCAAGGGCAGCAGCACTTGGCGTTGGAATGCCAACTTGAATTCGTCACTCGCCCAAAGATTAAGAGATTGATCTCATTTTTTTTCAGTTGATTGTTGCACGCACAGTTGGCAGTAAGACGGCAACTGCACTGCACTGTACACTGCAGCACTGCCTTCATCCCTTCATTAGCACACTAATCCAAATACACAGAAGATTGCAAAACTGGTGCTGTAAACTATCTAATATCTCCTGTTGTGCTTTTACGCAATCTGTCACGAAGTCAACACCCAAACATACGTGAGTGTGTAGAATGCACATAGAACTGATACAAGCAAAGCCACTTTTGCACTTTCATTGAGTCAGTCTTTCGGCTTCATCGTCGTTTATCTCTTGCTGTGTGATTTTATTGCCATCACTAATCAATCACTTGATTTAAAAGGGTGCAAACTGTTTTGAAAGCATACATATGTACATATGCACATTTTTTAAACTGCAAAACGCCAAATGCAAACGCCCTAGTGACTTACTCATCGTCAGTATACTTATAGTTTAAAAACTAAAAAAAATTCTACCAAGCTTGCTAGCTTCCAAGATTGCGCTCCTACTTCCACGTGTATTTTACACACAATTATTACAATGTATTACTATTTACTTTAAGCTATGTTTAAAAATGCAATATTGTAATTTTTAGCTTTAACATTTAAACAGTATATATATGTGTCTTCATAAGGGCTAACATATGAAAGCTAAACCCCTTTTAAAAAGTGCAAAAACATTATTACATAAGGCACACGATTTTTTAAAAAATAAACAAAAGCTAAAATTCAAGTCTCAAAATAGTGCACAACACTAATTTGACAATTTAGCATTTTTGAAAGGCTCAATTTCAATAAAATGTCATATTTGAAAGAGCCCAGCATAGCCCTACCAACATTGATCATTTAGCCCTACGATCATTTAATTTGAGCTTGCAGAACAGTTTTTAAAAAATGCAAATCCGGATTTTAACACTTTAAAAAAGTGTAAAACACACAAATTAGTGTTTCCCAAGAATGAAATAATGATTTTAAAGTTTAGGAAACTGTGAAAACTTGATTATAACAGATTTCAAAAGGCCGTTTCTATGATGTCATTTCTGAAAGAGTCCAGCAAGAGGCCCTACCTATATCTTTGAGATCCGACCAAATAATTTGGGCCTACCGAACAGTTTAAAAAAAGGTAAATCAGGATTTGAACGGTTTGAAAAGGTGTAAAACAAATAAATTAGTCTTCTCCAAGAATAAAATAACGATTGTAACGTTTGGAAAACAGTCAAAACTTGATTTTAATAAATTTCAAAAAGGTCGTTTCTATGACGTCATTTTTGAAAGAGTCCAGCAAGGCCCTACCTATATCTTTGAGATCCGACCAAATAATTTGAGCCTACGGAACAATTTATAAAAAAGGTAAATCAGGTTTTAAACATTTTGAAAAGGTGTATAACACGCAAATTAGCCTTTTCCAAGAATGAAATAGCGATTTTAATGCTTTGAAAAAGATCAAAACTTGATTTTAACACATTTCAAAAACACATATCTTGGACGTTATTATTGGAAAGCTCAACGCCACTTGATAAAATTACGCTAATGTTGCTGGTGTTACGATGCAGTTCGAGTGCCCCTCTTCTAAGCAGTCTAGAAAAAAAATTGTTTAATTATTTTTTTTATATAAGGCACAAGACCCGACCAAATAAAGTGACCCAGTCAAACCTACTTCGCCCATTTGGCAAAAATCAAGCAGCACACAAATGCAATGCAAATTTGCACTACCACCTCATTTTTTATCGGTCCTTATAAAATGTGAATTCATCGCATAATTATCTGATGGCTTTCCTATATACAGTCAGTCCATTAAAATCCATTCTGTCTAATTATTGCTATTGGTTTATTGTGATGGGTAGTGAGAGTGGACAGGTGTGTGCCCCAGCTAATACCCACCCAAATAGACAATAAAGAAATAAAGAATGCTGTAAAGCTAATCCCTTTTACAGTGCTATAAAAATACTGTAATTAATAGCAACGAGGGGTTGTTAAGGCTCGAATTAAAAAATTAAAGCTTAGCCCATGAATTATTGTTTGCCCGTGTGTATGATGCAAGAGGACAGAGCGTTGGATTTAGTTCTTGTCTCTGTCAATTAAAAGCACTGTTCAGAATTAAGTGCGTTTTATTTTTTTTTCATATTACAACACAGCACAGCAACAATAACATCACTGAACACCGAACAACACTGTCATTCACGTTTTGCTAGTCGTAATCGTAAAAGGTAAATGCAAGTTGCATCATACTCATAACATAACTAAAGCTGTAAAACTTTTAAAGTTTACTTTTTAACGAGAGACAGCTGACAGCTGATACAAGCACGGCTATTTATTTGTAGGGGGACAGAACCTATATAATTATAATAAAATTATTACCATTCGCATATAATTTTAATACCATGGTTTTAGTTTTATTGTAATTGTATGCGAGTTGTGAAATATCCGTCCTTTTAAATGCAGGTACGCTTATTTAATAATTTTTTATACATGGAAATGGGCGGCGGGTTTGCAGTTTGGCTGTTCTGTGCACTGTTTGACTGTTTTTACATTGCAGTTTTACTGCGCAAGCCACTTTTTAATAAACCGCGCTCACAAGTACTCAACTTTGAATGACATTAAATAGTGTTCACCGTTTTTTTGCAAGTGGCGTTAAACGCATACAATTGTACACAGCAAAAAAAAACCTTGTTTTGTGGATTCAATACTGCCTAGTTTAATAAAATAGTTGCACTGCACTGTCATTCTTAGTTTAAAAAAAAAACATAAAAAAGTGCATGATTTTTAAAAAAAACAAATGCCTTTAAAAACACCCTTTTTAGAAAATCCGAGTACAAAAAGTGAATTTTTAGAAGCATTCAGTTTAAAAAAAATGGGATTATACAAATTCGGATTTTCTAAAGGTGGATTTTTCCAAGCATTCCGTTTCAAAAAGTGGATTTTATAAAAGTGGATTTTCAAAAAGTTGGTTTTTATAAAAATGGATTTTCAAAAAGTGGGTTTTCATAAAAATGGATTTTCAAAAAGTGGGATTTTACAAAAATCGTTTTTTAAAAAATGCCATTTTATTGAATTTTATTTTCTAAAAGTCAATAATAATTCACAAATAAAGTTGTATTTTTAAAATCTTTGTTATTAATTTTTGAAACTCAATGTTTTCAAAAGAAATACTTCAAAAAATATACAATTAGGCTCGTAAAAACGTTATTTTGAAGCGAGTAAGACTTTAACTAGAAGTAAAAGTTGCATAATCTTCCAAAATTTTGATAAAAAGAGGGCGACTATTCAATAACTATCTGATGTGAACACAAATTGCGGATTGATTGATACCTCTTATTAAAAAAACAATCAATTTTTTAAAATTCAGAAAAAATAGAAAGTGGTGGTAGTAATACTAGATGAAGTAGGCTGTACTAACCTAGGTGCGACACGGAAGAGGGCAGGGAGTTGATCTTCGGGTAATTTCTCTTCAGCAGTTTGTTCCAAGCCTTGAAGGACGTTCTGTGTGATCTCTGGACGGACGGGGCGACGGATTCCAGCACGGGTTGGTGGGGCAGCTCTTTCGTCAGCATCTTCTTGGTCCACTAAATCATCCCCCTTGGGGTCATTGGGGTCACAGGGGTTGCCAGAGACGTAAGTAAACTCACGACGAACACCGTCAGGGTCCACATAACTGTCCAAAATAAAATTTAACACAATTAGTTTAAGGCACAGTCACAATCACAATCGCGCTTACCCTTTTCGAAACGGTAATATATCCAGTGTTACAACTCTTTGAAAACACTAACTTCTTGTTTCGATTTTTTTTTAAAGTGTAAATTGCTAGTTTTGACCTTTTTGAAAACACTAATTCCTTGTTTTTGACCTTTTTAAAAAGTGCAAATTGCTAGTTTTGCCCTTTTTGAAAACACTTATTTCTTGTTTTGACCTTTTTAAAAAGTGCAAATTGCTAGGTTTGACCTTTTTGAAAACACTAATTTCTTGTTTTGGCTTTTTTAAAAAGTGTAAGTTGCTAGTTTTGACCTTTTTGAAAAGTGTAAATTACTAGTTTTGACCATTTTGAAAGCAATAATTCCTTGTTTCGACCTTTTTAAAAATTGTAAATTACTAGTTTTGCCCTTTTTAAACAAGTTTACTGTAGAATAAGCACTTTCGCAAAGCATTCTTGTCATGGTTGATGGCTTCGCAGTTCCGAATAAGTTAATTATTCTCACATTTTTCATTAATTGACCTACTAAATCGTTGAACTGTCGGCGCACTCGTAATTAAAGGCTCAATTTTCTGTCTGCTTTATTTTCTTCCCACGGGCGTGGGAGTACACAGTCCGTTTAATGCGTCATTAGCTTTGTATCTTTGTCTCTTGGGTTACACGTGGAAAAAGAACAACAAGAGTGACGACAAGAAAAAGGCAGAATTACATGGAATTCATTATTAAATGATTTAAAAAAATTTAAAAAATAATGGGCGATAAAATCTAATAAATTGTATACAGTGTGTAATAAAAATATTCTCTGTCTGTCTGCCCCCTCAACACGACAAAAGACACGAGCATTTTTTAGCGTTGCCTTAAAATGGAAGTTATTTACGATTCACGATCAGCTCTGCTGGCAAAAAGTGAGTTAAAAAAGGCCAACTTTGCACAAGAATGGAATGTTTGTATTGTTGCCTTTTAATATCAGCTGACAGATTGCCTTTACCTTGTAAGGTGTGGGACTTGAGCCCAAGTGCTGTGATAAGGAGCGAGAACAGCGAACGACCTACGACTTATTTCTGTCAGAATTTTTTTTCCCACTGTTTTTACTGTTTACAGAGCACAGGCATAAGTACAGAGAAGCATAGGCTAACTAGTACGTTGTTAGTTTACTGAACTTGCCAATTATTTTGCTATACTTTTTGCTGCTACAATTGGGCATTATAATGCAGTTTAAATGTGAGTTGTTTACGGCACAAAATTGTAGCTTATAGCTTATGGCTTTATAGGGTAGTGTGTATTTACTTTGGTACGAGTGTATAGGCAAGTTTTGTCTGTTTTAGACTTCGTTTAGAGTGCAGATAGTACATTTTCAAGGCGTCAGTTTACTGTTTTACACGCTTAGAATTTTTGGTAATTTGGCAGGTAGACGATTTTGAAAAAGTCGGTTTATACTATGATACTACTTTCAAGGGTAAAAGGAGGCAGTTAGTACTTTTTGAAAGTGTCATTTGCTTGTTTTGCACTCTCTGAAAGCTTCTATGTTTGCAAAATGGAACATTTTGAAAGTATCTGTCTAAGCTTTTGAACTACTTTTAAGAATAAAAGGGGGGGGGGGCATTTAGCACTTTTTCAAAGTATCATTTGACGTGTTTTGCACTCTCAGAAAGCTTGTAAACTCGCCAGATAGAACATTTTGAAAGTGTCAGTCTAAGCTTTTGAGCTATTTTGCAGGGTAATAGAAGGCATTTAGCACTTTTGAAAGTGTCATTTGGATGTTTTGTACTCTTAAAAAGATTGCAAATTAGCCAGATGATACATTTTGAAAGTGTCAATCTGAGCTTTTGAACTACTTTTCGGGGCAAAAGTATGCATTTAGAACTTTTTGAGAGTGTAAAAAGCATGTTTTGCACTCTTAAAACGCTTACAAATTTGCCAGATGGAACATTTTGAAACTGTCAATCTAAGCTGTTGAGCTAGTTTTCAGGGTAAAAGAAGGCATTTAGCACCTTTTGAAAGTAACAAAAGCATGTTTTTCACTCACAGAAAGCTTGTTTATTTTAAAATGGATCATTTTGAAAAGTGAAAAATTATACATTTAGCACTTTTTTAACGTAATTTTAAAGCCTAACGTAACAGTAAAACACTACTGCTAACTGTCCAGCTATGTTGTCACAATTTGTACGCCGATTGCAGATTGTACGCCCATTATGTACTGATAGCTATTACAAATTATTTAAAATTCTCGCATGGATTCGTTTAAATAACGTTCTAAACTGAGACTATCTGTAATTAGTTGGAACTCGTTACTTCATGGAAAAACAGAGGGCAATATTCTTACAGAAATATTTTGTATACTTAATTGGCCATTGTGTTTGTGTACATGTAATTACCCCGCCTTTTATTATCTGTCCGTTGTTAATATTTTTTTTATTTTTTACTATAATAAAACATACTGTGTATAAGTACTGTTTAAAAAAATGCAAACAAAAACGTTTATGTAATAAATTCGTAGTAATAAGTGACACAGTATACTTTTTCTCATTCTTTATTTCTTTCTTTCTTTCTTTCTGTGTCCGTGTCTGTGTGACGATTGAGTGAGAATTTTTGTCTAAATTAAAATATAATTATTACTTTGCCTATAGCCTTATATAGCTTATGAGCTGCTATACCCACATTGAAATAAATTATAAAAAATAAACCCTATTTACTACAATTTACTTGGTTGGAGCTTGACAGTAAAATGCCTGAGATTATTTTATTTGTATAATAATTGTATTCTGTCTTATCCTGTCTTTGGGAATTTTTTAAAAAATCAGTAGCAAAAGATTCCATGTCATGGCTTCGTATCTTCTACTATGCTGGTTATAATAAACACTACTACGTAGTGTACTGTTGAGCCACTATTAGAAACTGTTGACTGATGCTAATGACAAAAAATG